>JAQQST010001072.1:0-13583 GCA_028646485.1 Cryptoprocta ferox | reverse complement strand
GAAGCAAATGTGTAAGAGAATCCCTGCTGCCTGGCCAGCCACCTTGGGGTGGTGTCCCCAAGTGGTGTGTCCTTGGGGGTGTCCTTGGCTGCTCCGGGAAGGGGAGCAGGGGTCCCTTGCTCCAGCTCCTGGTGACCCTGCCAGGGCTGCCCCCTGGGAGGCCGGGCTTGCTCCAGGAGAGCAGAGGGTGCAGAGAGGTCTGAGCCAGGATGGCCCCACTGGGCAGAGCCGAGCTGGTGACCCGGTGGGATGGTCCCTTGGTCTCTATGCCCAACACCATCGGCAGAGACGGGAGGCAGGGAGGTCTTGGAACTGGTCGAGGGTCCTAAAGGCAAGATGTCCCAAGGCAATTTGTGACCAAACTCCCTGGGGCCACCTCTGGGTCTTCAACCTCCCTGAGCACAGAGCAAAGACCCTGCTCAGTGGACCGATTGCCTGGTTGTGCAGAATCTACTACCACTGACTCTGCCTCAGGAGCCCGTCCACTCCTCATACGGGATAGAGTCCACACTGCTCAGCATGGCCGCCAGGGCCCTTTACGACTGCCTGGGACTCTCCTGCTTTGTTTTCCTTTCTCTTAAACACACACACACATGCACACAACACTCTCACACATTCTCATACATGCACGTGCATGTACACTCTCACACATGCACAGGCAAACCCATGCCTCTCACACACACATTCTCACACACACATGCACAAAACACTCTCACATACACATGCACATGTGCACTCTTTCATACACACATTCTCACACATAGACATGCATACACACTCTCACACATACACAAGCACACACACATACTCACACACACACTCTCCGGCACACACATGCACACAACACTTCTCATATACACATACACATGCATGTGCACACTCTCTCATGCACGCATCCTTACACACATGCATACACACTCTCACGCACATGCACGGGCACACATGCACACACTCTCACACACATACACTTTCACACACACACATTCTCACACATGCACACACAAATACACACACACTCACATGCACATGCACACAGACTCTCATGTACATGCACACACACATGCACACACACTCTCATGCACATGCAGACACTCTTACACACACTGTGCACACCCCCCAGCTACCTCCATACGCTACTTACGGTTCTCGACACACCCCAGTCTCTCACCTGCTCCTCACTCTCTCCCCGATGCTGCCCTCTCCCCAGAATGCCCTCCTTCCCCACCTGTCCCCCAGCTGAACTCCCCGTCCTCGTCCTCCATGACTTAGCTCCGGCTTCCTCCGTGCTTCTGAACTCAGATGTCTGTGTCTGAGAGGGTCACGCGTTCGCCCCCACCAGGGCACCCACCTCTGGGCAGCGCTTCCTTAGGGACTATTTTTTCTGGACCGTGGGGCTGCTTGAGGGTGCGTGGTAGGTGCTGAACACATATTTGCTGAAAGACTGAGGGTGGATGCGATGACTCCGTCACACTGTCCTTTCTCCATTAGTGAGAGGGATGGAGCCATCAGGTCGGCCCTTCGGTCCCCAGAACCCAGCCTGGGGCCTGGCACATGAAGGACTCCCAGCCAGTGTTTACGGAATTAATCAATAGACGTATACAACGCCACCCAGTCCAGGCCAGGCTTAGTTGGCAGTAATACTGTCGGATTCGCCGAGCAGCCCTATAACAATGTCTGGAGTCTTCTCTAATTTAGACTGGCCTTCTCCGGCCTCCTCCCGCACCCTCCTCACAGCCAGCTCCATCAGGCGGGATTAGAGGAGGCTGGTTGTCACCCAGGGGGCAGAGGTGGACACAGAGAAGTAAGGCAGTCAGGTGGGGTCCAACCCAGAGAGAAGTCTGCAGGTAGGGGCCTATCTGTGCGCGATGTGCAGACTCAGAGACGGAGAAGACTGTCGGAGGGAGCTGGGCTATTTAGGAAGGCGGACTTCTGGAAGGAGGCAGAAATTCCAGACCCCCACGTGCAGACACAGCCCTCAGTGTGCACGAGGGACAGCAGGGATGCATGGAGTCCACTGTCAGGCACTAGCTCCTCTGGGCGCTGCGGGGATTCAACAGGTCTCAGGCCCACGAGCTGACCTCAGTCACTGGTGGGTCGGGGCAGTGGAGACAGGAGACGAGGTGCTCCCTGGCCCTCTTCCTCAGGGCAGAGCCCCGGTGCTCACAGAGACCAGGCACAGTCACGCGGTCGTCCCACCCGGTCCCTCCTTCTCAGGCCCCGGATGTTAGAGGGGGCGCACAGGGGTGGAGGTGGGGGCAGAGGAGCCCAGACAGGCAGCTGGTGGTGGAGGAGTAAAGGGAACCAGTGAGGCCTGGGCCAGCCTCAGAGACGGGGCGACAGTGACAGGCAACCTGAGGACAGCGGGGAGGGAATGTCTGCTTATCAAATCTCCTTGCCCTGAAAGGGGCTCCAGGCCGCTTCTTAAACCCCTCACTGCACGGTGGGATCTGGCTGTTCCTCCCACCAGTGTTTGCTGAGCACCTGCTGTGTGCAGGCCCCCCATTGGGTGCTGAACTCGCTGCGAGGCAGATGGGTCCTGCCCTTGGTCTTGTGGGGAGAAGCCAGGTCAGGGGGAGCCCCTGTTTCCTGTGCTGAGGACGAGCCCCCGCTGCATGGTCTGGCTGTTCCTCCCACCAGCATTTGCTGAGCACCTGCTGTGTGCAGGCCCCCTGCTGCGTGCTGAGCACCCACTGAGGGCAGACGGGTCCTGCCCTCGGTCTGGTGGGGGAGAAGCCAGGTCAGGGGGAGCCCCCGTTTCCCGTGCTGAGGACGAGCCCCTGCTGGGGGTCAGGGGACAGTGAGGAACCCTTCTAGAACAAGCCCCCCATTCCCCCAGGGAGGTCGGGGATTGGGGCACCGACCTCACTTTATAGGACCCAGGACTGAGGCCCAGATGGTTGAGTGACTTGGGTCATGTCATATGGCAGTGGATGGGGCCCAAGACCCAGGCTCTGAGCTCCCCAACCTCCTCCCTGGGCCACATGGCCTCCTCACTGTCTCTTAGGACCCCAGGCCCCGCCCCTCTCCTCATCCCCAGGCCCCTCTGCACATGTTCCCCCGCGGACAGTAATTACACCACCCGGAGGTTAATTTGTAAAGTGATGGTAGAAGTAGTTATTTTAATAGTGATTATTAAAATCATGCTGGGGGTTTGCTACATAATAGGTAATTATCTGCAGCCAAATTGGGAAAACAATAGAGTCAATTCTACTTAGCTCTTTCGACAGAACCCAGTTAATCCTGTGGAGTAGTTACCTTTAGCCGGTATTGTTTAAGAATATTCTTATCCAATCTAAACAAGCCACTTTAAAACACTTCCAGGAGAGGAGTGTGGCCAGTTGGCCAAGCCCTCCGAATGGATTCCTGTGGGGTGTGGCCGTGTCCTGCCCTACATCCCGCGTTCCCCGGGGTCTGCCAGGACATCTTGTCCCCGGGGCCATTCACGTGTTTGCTCAGGGGCTCATTCACAGGCTGATCTTTCTGCTTCTACGTCCATTCTTTCGTTCACTCGCTCATTCATTTGTTTCCCTCCTCAACCAGCCTTACAATCCATTTGAAAATGGTTTCTCACCCTCACTCTGTGAATTTGTTCCTCCTTTCCATCATTTGGTCACACGTTTCTTCTTCCGTGTGCTTGCACTTTGTTCCTACCTGGTTTCCACGGTCGCCCATTTGTGCGTGTATCTGCTCACACGCACCCACTCACTCACTCACTCCATCACTAGAAATATTCTGTGTTCGTTCTCATCTCATCGTTGGCTCACTGATGCATTTGCTTCCGCATGTCCTCCTTCATGCGAGGCTTCACTCCTCGCCATGCCTCGGTTCATTCCCGGATTTGTCCATTCATTCATTTTTTAAAATGTATTCATCAAATAGGTGCTGTGCATTCATAACCCACGCCTGAGACGTGTCTGGTCTGCTGTGAGCCAGCCTTACACACCCCTCTGTGTTTTCTGGGCATCCCATCGAAAATGCTCCTTGCCATTTTCTTAGGAGAAGTCTTTGCCAGAGTGTGACAGGATGACACTCAGGTCCCATGCTTGGGTGACTGAGGGAGTGCATCCAATCTTGGAGATCGAGAACATAAGGGAGGAATAGGTTGGGTGCAGAGGAGATGAACTCATTTTCGAACAAGCTGCGTTTGAAGGTGCCAACTGTACCCCTAGGAAGAGGTGGCTGGTGCTTAGAAATGCAGAGATGGATGGAAAAGGCTTGGGCCTGGAGCAGGAGAGCCAGGGTGTCGCGCCTCCGTGTCTCTCTCCCGGGCTGCAGGCTGCAGGATTTGCTTCTCCCACCCTTTCCACCTCGCACGGCATGGGGCGTAAGCAAGAAATGGTGAGGTCATAGTCAATTGTCAGTGATGTGTCCGATTTTGAGATTGGCTTTGGGCTCCTGAGACGGTCAGGGCGAACTTCCCTGCCTTGCTGAGCTGCTTCAGATGCCGCCGAGCACCTGCCGTGTGCATGACAGAGCCTGGGGGGATGGGATCAGGCGGAAATGCGTCATCACGGGGAGGCCCATAAGAGACAAATGTAAAAGTTGGCCCTGTAGTGGTGCGTGCCCCCTGTTCCTCCTCAGCTTGTGGACCAGGGTTCCTTCTCTGGCAGGTACGGGTCCCTCTCTCGGGGCCCCTGCTCCCACACTGCTGGAGGGCTGTGGGCGGCCCAGGTGTCAGCTCTGAAACCCTGTGTGTGTGTGTGGGGGGGCTGTCAGAACCTAGAGGGGAGAGTGAGAAGCCTCCCTTCCCCGTCAGCTTTCTCCAGCCAAGTTCCAGCAGGCACAAAGCCCAGAGGGTGACCCCACGGACAAGGCCACTTTCCCATTTGGTGCTCCCTGGGGGGGCGGGGCCTCTGCGATGGGCCCCCCGGAGACAGCCCACTGCGGACACTCACCCCCAGCATTGGGGGCAGGGGGGTGCGGGGGCGTGACCACCTGCAGGTCCTTCATCTTTGTGTTGAGAACTCAGGACTGGGGCATCTGGAGCAGGTCGTGTCCTTGGACCTCGCCTTGACGGTCTCCCCAGTGGGTTTATCATCCCAACCAACTGGGTGGCTCAATTGCTCAGGGATTGATTTTTTTCTTTTTAAACCACACACACACACACACACACACACACACACACACACACACACTCCATCCTAACCTGGCTGTCAGCTTCACTCTAAAAGAAATGCGTGTGATCGCTCGCCCGTGCGAGCAGAGCATGGGTGTCGCTGTGATTACATCCAGTTAAAATCCCAGTGACAGAATACATTACAGGAGGAAAGGGTTCTATCTGGGAAAATGCATGTCACCGCACACACAGATCTATTTTACCTCTCATTTTTTTTTTAAATCAAGAAAGAGCAAATCATTTTTAAAGGTTACCTTACCCTTAAAAATACTCTGGACGTGCATCTTTAAGCACATGTCGGATGTGTGAATGTTAGTGTTTTATCACTTATGTAATCCAGCCGTCTTGTCTTTCCCACTGTTTTGAAGACCACGGCAAGTGACTTACGCCCTCATGGTGTCGCTGGCAATTTTTCTCTCCAGCCCAGGGATTTGTCCTTTTTAATCCCCTCTGAGAGTCTGCAAATATAGTTGCTAGGCCGCAGAGAGATGAGTACGCGTGGCCAACAGACTTCCCTTTGGATTCTCAGCACCTTCCATACTGACATCACAGCCACCATTGCTGAGGGCCTACTGTGTGCCGGGTGCTGTGCAGGAGACCTAAAACAATTCCCCGTCTCTATCCATCACCCCCGCCCCCCTCACTGATCCGAACCACCGTCACCCACAGCCTGGATTCTTCCTCCCAGCCACCTCCCCGATTCCACTCCTGTCCCCGGTGGTGTCTCCTCCACTGAGCAGCAGCAGGGCAGAGCCTTTAAAAACACCAGTGTGGCTGCTTCTCTTCCCTGCTCACACCCCCCATGGCTCCCATCTTCCTCAGGGCAGATCTAGAGTCCCTCACAGGCCCCTGGCCTCCCCCACCCCGTCCCAGCCACACGGGCCTCCTTGCTGACCCTCAGGTGCGCCAAGCACATGCCCATCTTCCACCTCTGAGCCCGTGGTTCCCGGGGCCGGGGATGCTCTCCCCAGGTACACCCCTCCCCGCCATGGCCTTACGTCCTCCTGCTCTGTGCTCAGTGAGTCCTTCCAGGTGAGCCCCGCCTGACCAACCACATGAATGGGCATCCCAACTCCTGTGCTCACCCTTCACGTCTCCTCCTGTCTAATTTCCCTGCCAATCACTTAGCTTTATCTGACGGACTCTGTATTTTAATGTGTTTACCTTGCTGTCCGCCGTCTCCCCAGCTACCGCTTTATGGACTCTATGAAAGATGGGGTGTTGGACAATTTTGCTCACTGCTGAATCCCCAGTTCCTAGGACATTGCCCGGCACATAAATATTGTGTGAATGAATGGGAGGATCTCATTTCGTGTGTGTGGAGTCAGGGACATTCAGACAATAAAGAAGTAACAGATAAAAGTATGATTTGCAGACTGTGTGGAAGAGAGTGACACGGGGTTACTTTGGACTGGGGTCCAGGAGAGCCTCTTGGAGGAGGTGGCGTTTGAACTGAGACCTGGATTTTACAGACCAGACAGCAGGTCTGGGAGGGAATGCCTTGCCCAAGACTTTGAAGGTGGTGAGACGTGGAGCGGGTTTGGAGCCACAGGGAGGTGTGCCCCAGCTCCTGGGGGTTCCTCCCAAACGCCCAGTATGGACACAGTCCTGGGTCCAGCGGTGCCCTGTGCTGACCTGGCCCGGGCGTTTTGTCCCTGTGTTGGGGTCATGACTCCACGTGTTCCCCCTCCCCATGGGGCCAAGAGTATCACCTAGCAAGATCACAGGGGTCTCATGCATCCTTTATCCCCAGGCTGGGTCACAGGGCCTGGTGCACAGTGGGGCCTCTGCAGATGGGTTTGGAATGATTCTCAGGTGAGGCAGGGGAGGGTGTGTTGCAGAATGTCAGCTTCACAGACTCGCGAGCTGTGCGTCTTAGGGAAGATGGAGTTTGTTTCATTAAGCAGAGGAGTTGAGACCCAGGGCAGAGCACAGACGTGCCTGAGGTTACTCTGTGAGTGGGCGCCAGTCAGCCTTCAGCCTTGAACTCTGTCTGGTCTCCTGTTCCTGGTCCTTCCCACACTTCTGCCCGAGAAAGGGAGGTTCGGGGAAACTTGGCTGCAGACGGAGGAAGCCTGGTGACAGGGAAAGTTTGGACTCCCGCCTCTCTCAGGAATGTGTGAGGACCACAGGCTGCATGTGGACTAAAACAAGGCTCAGCAGATGAGGTCTCCGAAGACCTCCAAATGGAAAAGTCCCTAGAGACCCGTGCCAGCTAGAGTCCCCTGGGGCGTAGAGCCGGAGGAGTCTTAGATTCAGGCACTGGGTGACTTTTTACAGAGGCGGGGAACCTGGGGCCAGAGAGGGTGAGAGATCACCCAAGGTGATGAGGACAGCGGGGGGCAGGGCTGGGGCACCAGGCAGCTTGCAGCCCAGGCCCCGACTGTTAAGGCGAGAGGCTTTGAAAGACCAGAACAGTAGCGTGCTGTCCTGCTCCCCTTTGGAGCTCCCAACATCAGTCCCCTCCTGTCCCCTTGCAGCTGCTCACTCAAAGCTGCTTGCTCCTTGGGAGATTTTTTTTTTTTGGAAAGATTCTTAACGAGACACAGTGTGCAGAGAGGGTGGGAGTGTCCGGATGCAGTGTGGGGTGCTGGTCCACCCGTGTGATAAATCCAGAGGTGGCAAGGGCTAGGAGCTGAGGTCTGGACTCCAGCCATCGTCACAGGGCGTGGTGGGGACGGATTGGACAAGGGCTGGAATAGGGTTGGGTTAAATTTAAGGTGAAGGTTAGGTTACCACCAGGAAGCCTTTGACCCCTCGCCACGTGTCAGGCCCTGTTTGGAACGCTGGGTGTGAACGATCCTGTGTGCGGCGATGTAAGGAATTCCTCTCAGCGGAGTCATTATCCCCATTCAAAGGATGAGAAAATAGAGACTCGGTGAGGTGGCATCCCTCAAACCCAGCCATGTCTAACACCAGACATAGCACCATGTCTATTTCATAGGAGTTAGACTTTTGTTTTTTTATTTTATTTTTTAATTAATTTTTTTAATTAAAAAATTTTTTAATGTCTTATTTATTTTTGAGAGAGAGAGACAGTGTGAGCAGGGGAGGGTCAGAGAGAGAAGGAGACACAGATCCTAAGACAGGCTCCAGGCTCTGAGCCATCAGCACAGAGCCCGACATGGGGCTCGAACCCATGAATGGTGAGATCATGACCTGAACAGAAGTCGGACGCTCAACCGACTGAGCCACCCAGGTGCCCCTGGAGGAGTTAGACTTTTGATTGAGACAGATTAGGCCCAGCTCAAGGGCAAGGTCAGGATCAGCCACACAGACTGGGTGTTCAGAGCTGGGTTAGTGCAGGACAGATGTGAGGGGTGAGTCAATGGAAACACCAAGCTTAAGGATAGGATCAGGTGCTCCCTGCGTGAGGACGCTTCTCAGGGCAGAGTGAGTGTTCCTCTAGGAATGTTCCCCATGAAGAAAACATTCTAGAGGCTGATGGCTCACTTTCAAAGCCCTGTGAATTTTGCAGCCGACCCCATAACATAGTTGTGTTTCCTTGTTAAAAATGTTGGTGTCTGAATCTTTGAGTAATATTTACACCCTGGGCAGGTTCCCCCCCTCCTGGCAGTCCACCAGCTGGAAAAGTGGGGATGCGGGGAGAGGGGGCAGTTTGGGCGCAGCCCGGGGCTATGGTAGAGTGTCCAGCTGTCCTGGTTTGCCCCACACTGGGGGCTTTCCTGGAGTACTGGACCTGCTCTACCACAGCCAAGAAAGTGTCAGGCAAGGCAGGCTGAGGAATTGCATCTAGAAAGAGGAGGAAACCAGAGTTGGCAAAACAGCTCTCCTTGGAGGGGAGCACAGGGTGGTTAAGAATGTGCGTCTTGCTGTGGGCAGCACCCCGTATTTTGTTCATTTTTCCAGCCGAGAATTCACCAGCCCCTTTAAGCCTTGGGTCCTCATTCATGGTGAGCCAGCAAGTGCGCCCCCTGCTGCTGGATTTCAGGCACTGTTTCCCCCTCATGAGGTGCTGGTACTAGTTTCTCATTTTCTCAGAGCTGGTAGGAAAGAAACAACAGGTAACGGAAGAGGACACATCACATGGCCAAGCAGAGAACGTCTTCCTGTTTATTCCCAGAAGCAACAATCAGGTTAAGTCAAATTAATTCAAGGCCAGCCCAAACTGGAGAGTAAAAACGAGCTGGCATTTTCGTTCTCAGAGTCTGGGATTAATGTATTCATCAGCTGACTTCACCGGGAGAAAACCTGCTTCTTCAATAGTTTTCAAAGAGAAAATAATGCCTTATTAAGTTAAACAGATGAACTTGAGAACAACGTTGATGTCGGCCAGAGTCGTGGACGTCATTATAGGGAAAGCGCAGCAGTCCACAGAGGGACCCCACCAGCCACTCAGAGCTCTGTAGACGCCCTCAGCCACTGCGTGAGGGACGGAGTCATCGAGGGAGAGAGGGAGATGGGGGGAGAGGACAAGGGGAGACAGAGGGAGCAGGGGATGTCGCTCCCGCAGGCTTGGCCGTGCCTGTGGGCGATGATGCCTGGTTAATTCAGGCAGTTTGGGCCACTTAGGAAGGGCATAAGAGCAAAAAAGGGGATCTTCAGGTGACGTTATTTCCAAGACGAGAGAAGATGGTTTTAGCTTCTAGATGAGAAGGAGAGCTTTGGGGTCTGGGGCTCAGACATCCAGCCCCAGATTCAGCCAAACTTTATTGAGCCAAACAACACGCTTTTATGTATGTCATGGAACACGCATGCATATGGAACATACACAAGGAACAACATGAATCTGTCCATCCAGTTGGGCATTTTTGCCCAATATGGAACACAAGGCAGCTAAAAAGCATTAAGTGATGTACCCAAGGTCATCCAGTTTTAAGTGAGACGATTGATATTTGAACCCACGTCCGGGTGTGGTGGAGGGTCCATGTGACCACACAAGCAGCAACAAGGTGTAGAGGGAATTGCATGCATCTGGGAGCCCGTCTGACTTGGGTACAGAGTCTGGCTCAGGAACTCACCAGCCACCAGCCCTTGGCCAGCTTACTCTCTGGATCAGTTTCCTCATCAACAAACAAGGAATTGGAATTATTCCTGCCCCGCAAGCTTGTGTGTGGGTGGGGGCTAAATGAGCTAATAAAGAAAAGCCCCTGACACACAGCAGGTGGTGGGGGAGCCCTGGTCCCCGCTGCTCTGAGCCAGGTTTCCGGTCCATCCAGTCGGGGTCTGCTCCCTGGTGGAGGGCTCCCGTGGGTGACTGCGGAGTCACAGAGCTGTCCTCCTGATGCCCACCCCCAAGCCCCATGACCCATATACATTCCCTGTGGTGTTGGGAGGAACACAGAGACGGCTCTCTGGTCCCTGATGTCCACAGCCTCGTGTGGAACATGGGGGAATGGCACAAAGAGAATCCAGGCAGGGGAGAGAGGGAAGCATCTGGCCGTGAGGGTAGAACTCTGGGAAGGGCACAGATCGAGGGCACTGATGGCTAGACGCCTGGCCCAAGGCTGCTGGGGTAAGAGGAAAACTGGACATTCAGATGTGTAGCCTCCAATGTCCCATTCTCTCAGTGTCTACACGCGGTGTCTTCTACAAATGTATTCGTGAGGGAGTGAACATCTGTTGAGCCTGTATCAGGACCCATGTGTGGTCCTTCACATTCGTGATCCCATTCGATGCTCATACAAAGCGCCAACCCTGCACATGGGTGGTGAGGCTTGGTGGTCGCAGGTGTCGAGCAACTGCACAAGGATGGTACCACTCACGGGGCAGAGCTATGGCTTACTCCCCCTGAGTCTGGCTCTAATGGCCTTGGTCCTGTCGGACAGTGTTCCTTCTCTCCATGGGCCTCCCGTTCCTCCCTGGATTGGCCTCCAGTCAGGACGTGTCCTGTGGGGGAGACACAAGGGCTCCCTGAGCTCTTCCTATTTTACCTGCAGAAGCCCTTGTGGCCCTGAGGACCTTGGTAAGCCCGTGAGCCACTCTTGTGATGCAGAGCTGAAGGTCCCCGCAGTGCAGGGCAAGCCAGGCGATCTCCCCCACCCCCATCCCGTGAGCACCTGCTATTTCATAAAATGCCTCTGAGCCCTGAGGTAGCAGCTTTGTATCAGGCTGGGATGCTACGAGCAAATTCTTTCTTTCCAATGTTATTATGTCTGTAATCGTTTCTTTAATGCTGCTATTCCGTGTGTGTTCCGGGTTGGCAGGGACCACACACCTTATACAAAGAGTGAGCATATCATCAATAGTTGCCAAATGGCCAGATGAAGGAATCGCCAGACGGAGGCATGCGTTCTGGCAACTGTCTATTCATGGGCTTTGTGGACATGGGAAAAATTCCTCTGGTCTTCAGGAGTAAAGATGGCAGTTGAGGGAGAATTTGGAAGAGGGAAGTGCTAGCAGCGTTGAAAGATGTTGAGGATAACTGGTTTGGAGTCCAAGATATGGTGTATCAGTTAGCTATTGCTGTGTAACAAGCTACCTTAAAGCTTGGTGACTTAAAGCAACAAGCATTTACTTAGTTTAGGAATATGTAGGTCTGCTGGGTAGTTCTGCTGCTGTGGGCTGGGCTTGGCTGGGCTTAGAAGCATCTCAGGACAACTGTTGGCTAGTGTGTTGGCTGGGGGGGGTGCATCTAGGACGCCATCTACTAGGATGGCTTATGTCTGCTCCTTGTGTTTCCTCATCCTGCAGTAATGAAAGAGTAGTTCTCCAAAGTTGTCGTCATAGTGAAGGCACGTAACAAAAAGGGGAACAGGAGCACCCAAGGCCTCTTGGGGATTAAGGTCAGAAATGGCACAACATCACTTCTGCACCATCGAATTGGCCAGAGCAAGCTGTAAGGCCAGCTCAGATTAAGAAGTGGGGAAACAGATTTTACCTCTGGATGGGAAGAGTTGCAAAGTCATGTTGCAAAGGGCGGGGACATGGAGGTCTGCAAACTGGAGTCAGGAGGAGGCATGATAGTGAAGGGTTAACATAGGGCTAGGCACACAGAAACTCCCAGCCGCTGAGCGTCAATGTCAGTACTATGGTCCATGTTGCACATTTTCATTGAGGGCATTCTGACATCGAGTCTCTGGGCCCTTCCTTGTCCGCTCCCAGAGGTCAGTCTTCAGAACCCACATTTCTATTAGTGTATTAGAATCAAGTAGCTGATAGGAAAGAGTCAGCCCTCTTTTGGGCTCTAGAAAGAGCTCTGCTTGTCCAGAGTCCCTGCCTGGCTTCCCTTTCCTGATGGACTGTGGTGTTGAGGTGGCATTTTGGGTCTCCTCTCTCCCCACTGCCTCCACTCATGTGAGGTTGTGCGGTGTCCAAACCGTGGGGGGCCCTGGGAACCAGAAGCTGTTCCCAACATTCACGGGATTTGGGGAACAGAAGTCCCTCTGGGAGTGACCTGCGAGGGTCCCCTCTGTCCGCCACATGGGGCTGATTTGCTCTCTGAGTCCTCCTGAATCGTCCTCTCCAGACTCAGAAATGAAGTTTCATTTCAGCTGGAGGAAAGATAATTAAGGCTTGTAAAGCCCTGTGGACAGTGCCCAGGGCTCCGGGCACAGCAGCCCCATTTTTATCATTTCTCGGTCTTCGTTGAAGGCCCCCTCGGTGAGTGACTGGCCACTTAGCCCTGTTAATGGATCTAACTTCCACAGGCTCTAGGTGTTTCCTTGAAATTGATCTGCCCGTGAAAAGTATGCTTTGGAGACATGAAATGGCCACCAGAGAGGCTTAAACCAATTACGCTTTATCAAGAGGGGAAAACAAGGTGCTTGAAACATGCGCTACAAGGAAACGGAGGGCTTCCCGGCTGGGAGGCGAGGAGGGGGCCGTGTACGGCTCTTCCCAGGGGAGCGTGATGTCCCAGGTCATTTTCTTAGTCATAGGAGGTGGCATTTTCTGATCCTGTCCCCACCCGGCTCTGCACCCACAGGGAGAGGGGTGTCTGAGTCACTCCCTCCCCTCTGGGGTGGAGGGGGGGTTTCTGGCTTTGCCTGGAGAAGGGAGGTGGGGAGGGGTTCTGCTGTCTCCTCAATCCCTCCCCCTTCCCATCTGTTGGGGAATGAACCCTGGAGACACTGGGAAGAGGGGGAGCAGGGACCCCAGTTCTCTAGGGATGTGGCCATGTGGAGACATCTCACCAGAGATGGGAGAAGTGAGATCAGCCCCCCGCCACCCCTTCCCGAACAAGGGCCCCGGTGGGTGGGGGGCTCTGTTCCCTTAGATGTCCAGTTAGCAAGTGCTGGCTGAGGACCAGCCCGTGTCCGCTCTGCGCCTGGGCTGGAGATTCGGGCTGGACCAGCCCTGGTCCCTACCCTCCCTCTGCACGCAGTGAGGTCACACCAGCCTCCAACCAGCACACTGTCCCCTCTGTCCCCTCACCCTGCTTTGTGTCCCCTTAGCGTGTGTCATCCCCCCGACCCAGATACAGCTGTGTCTGTTAATGTCTGTCACCCCACCAGACGTCAGCTGCACAAGGATGGGGCTTTCTCTGTTCCGTACCTGGAACAGC
>JAQQST010001071.1:0-13587 GCA_028646485.1 Cryptoprocta ferox | reverse complement strand
TCCCCTATGACCCAGCAATAGCACTGCTGGGGATTTACCCAAGGGATACAGAAGTGCTGATGCATAGGGGCACATGTACCCCAATGTTTGTAGTGACACTTTCAACAATAGCCAAATCATGAAAAGAGCCTAAATGTCCATCAACTGATGAATGGATTAGGAAGACGTGGTTTATCTATGTAATGGAATACTACATGGCAATGAGAAAGAATGAAATCTGGCCATTCCTAGCAAAGTGGATGGACCTCGAGGGTGTTATGCTAAGCGAAATAAGTCAGGCGGAAAAGGACAGATACCATATGTTTTCACTCATAGGTCTAACAGGAGAAACCTAACAGAGGACCATGGGGAGGGTAAGGAGGAAAAAGAGGGAGAGGGAGGGAGACAAAGCACGAGAGACTCTTGAATACTGAAAACAAACTGAGGGTGGAAGGGGGAAGGGGAAAGGTAAAGGGGGGTGATGGTCTTGATGGAGGTCACTTGTGGGGAAGAGCAGTGGGTGTTATATGGAAACCAACCTTACAATAAACTATAAAGTAAATTTAAAAAAATACCCTAGAGTTCATATACATTTTAACCTTGCTCTGGCAAGTACATGACATGAATGTTTCTCCCTTTATGGATACAATGCATTATACTAAAATATAATCTATGACTGAATGTTTAAAGAAAATCCAAGTTTCCTGCTATTTTTCTTGTAAACTAGAAGGATATTTCCATAATCTGAATTAGAAGATTTTTTTTTCTTTCTTTCTTTTTTAATTTTTTAAATTTTTATTTATTTTTGAGAGACAAAGACAGAGCATGAATGGGGGAGGAGCAGAGACAGAGGGAGACACAGAATCCGAAGCAGACTCCAGGCTCTGAGCTGTCAGCACACAGCCTGATGCGGGGCTCGAACCCACAGACCATGAGATCATGACCTGAGCTGAAGTTGGACACTTAACTGACTGAGCCACCTAGTCGTCTCAGGAAGATTTGTTTTTTGTAATGGGATGGGGGTGAGGGGAGGGGAGGAAGAGGTTAAGGCATTCCCATACCTCCTGGGAACATTGTCACAGTATTTGTACTTGCTGTAATGTTGTATTTGTTAAGAAGTAGAAGGCAGAGGTTAACAGATTCCCATCTCTTTTGGACTTCTGTTTAATTTTGTTTCACTCTTAACAGTTTCTTCCATGCTCATAGATATTCTTATTTCATACTCATAGCTCTCACTGCCAACTCTCCTTCTAACCTTGGTCAGGATATGTTATGTGTACAGTAAAAAAGTTGGATTTTCCAGTTCTGCTGCAGCTGAAAAACAGCAATTATACTGCCAACTCTATCAGCACAGAGTATATATCTAAAGTAAAATACGACTATATGCCCTGCGATGTTGTATTTTCCATTTGCCCCACCAGATTATTCTCCGGGTTTCTCCCCTTGTCCTCTAACCCAGGAGACTAATCTGAAGGGACTATGAAACAAAGTTTCTTTTCCTCTGGCTTTCAGTAGGGCTCAGCCAATGGGAGGCCCTGGTAACAAAGTGGAAGGCATGAGGAAATGTATTGAAGTACTAGTTCCCTTGGCTCCCTCCAGCTGGTTCATGGGTTGGCAGTCTCTGAGTGCCTCTTCCTTGGGCCACAGCTTCTGTTGGGTGACCCTCCTGTCAGGTATAGGCCCCACTCTACTCGAAACCTACCTCTTCTTGTTGCTTCAACCCTGGTGGTCGGGAGGCTCAGGAACGCCTGCTTTACCCTCCACTGTTGGTTTCCCTTAACGCTGCCCATCCTTTGTGTCTTCATTAAAACTCGCTTTAAACAGTTCTTCTGAGTGCGCCATCTGTTTCTTGCCAGAACTCTGACTGATATAACTTCCCAAAGCCAAACATGAAGAAAACAGTGGGAAAAAAATACCAAATTTGGGAACTGAATCGGCTGGTTTGTTTTCCTGCATCTCCATACACTGCATACAGGAAATACATGTGAATAGGAAGCACACGATCCCTGAAAAAAAGAGATTTCCAGTCTAGGAATTTTAAGTTATTCATATTACACCATGTTCAGCATTTGCTATATATTAAAAGCAAGCAAGTGACATCAATTTGCACTGAAAAGTAAATTGTTTTTCTTCTGTCCTAGATGACCTTTTGTTTTTTAACATGCCAATATTTTCATGCAAAAAGGCATACAAAGGATGGAAGAGCAGAAGTCAACACGAGATGGCTTCAAAGTCACAGTGTTGATCATTTTACAGGCTCTTCAATCTCTTCTTCAGAATACGCTGATAATAGTAGAATCCTGCCCTCCATCAATGGGCCTGTGCTTGAAAGACAAGGTCCATCATGTAAGGACTTGCCACTAACTCCATTAATGAAATTTTGGGGGTTTGTTTGTTTCATTGTGTGGCTCATTTCTTACTCCACGCTGCCTTGGTCTCTAGAGCTGCTTCCTACCATAAGTTAGAAATGAATTTTTTAAAATAAGCACTTGTACTTTGAACCATAAACCAAAATCTGAAGCTGAAATCAAAGGAAAAAGGTAAATTACTTTTAGTGCTCTGCAAAGAAACTTTCACTTGGCTATTTCCTGTTGTTTTGAAACTCTGAAAATCAATACAGAAACATATCATATTCTGAAGGCAGGTCATCTGTGCACTAGGTGTTTTTAACAGTTGGCTTTGAAGGGGATACTTATGCCCCCTTGACATGAATCTACAGTTCTTTACACTAAGTGTCCCCATGAAACTACATTTTTGCTCGGGCTATCCATCTCAATGGTTATTACTTTTTACTGTTCCAGGCTCCATCTTCTATTATAGATTCACTGATAGATCAATATGACAGAGGCAAGATAAAAGTCAGTTAGCCACACATGTCTATTATGAGCTGAAAATTCAGACACACATTTCTCCTGACAAAAGCCAGGCACATAACTGAGTCGTTACGTGTCTGGGTGGTTTTCTAGTCCTTTCTGTACAAACTCACATTTCTTGACATCTTTCTTAATTTTGAGGTCCTCATGGCCTGTCAAGGAATTAGGAATGAGTGGTTCCCTAGGGGAGAGAGTGATTTTAAAATACAATCTTTGCTTTTGAAAGGAGAGAACAAAACACATTTGCTGCTACACTGAGGCTGTAAAAAGTAGTGCTGACATGCTCAGTTTCTAAACCACAGACAAGTGGATTGTAAAACCAAACGAAGGTTCAAAGTCAAGGAAAGAATCTTTGTAGTCCTCTAATGGGTAATGGGAATGACAAAACTGGCTTTGGTTTGGTTGAAGACCTTGGTTCCCTCTGGGGTTGATCACTTCAGCTATGAATCAGCAACAATTTTGAGAAAGAAGTAGGAATCTACTAAACATTTCAGCCACTGTCCACATGATGGCCTATAACATCCACTAGTATTGTAGGGAGAGAGTGCTCAAGCAACATCTCAGAGGTGAAATTAATGGGTAGCCAAAAAAGGCTAAGATTAAATGGTTTCATATTTTAAGATTTTAGCTCTTATTGCAAGTACTCATGGTGGGATTTTTGACAAGAGATGTGAAACTTGAAAAGGCCACCAAAGGACATTAGAAGTTCAACTAAAATATAGACTTTTTAATTCATTAATTTATTGTCTCATGAACAGATTTAATAAACATTTACTGAGTTCTTACTGTGTGTCATTTACTGTGTTTCACTAGGCAAGGTGTTCAGGTTACACAGAAGCCGGTTTCCTGGGGCGCCTAGGTGGCGTCTGACTTCGGCTCAGGTCATGATCTCATGGCTCGTGAGTTCAAGCCCCATGTCAGGCTCTGTGCTGACAGCTCAGAGCCTGGAGCGTGCTTTGGATTCTGTCTCCCTCTCTCTCGGCCCCTCCCCTGCTCTCTCTCTCAAAAATAAATAAACTTAAAAAAAGAAGCTGATTTCCTGTCCTCAAGTGGCTTGTGATTCAGAAGGAGAGACAGGTGTTATAGGCAACCATGTGAAAAATACACACATATAAAACAATACACTACTTTCATAAGGACTTAATCTAAAGTCAAGAATCCATACACATTTATAGATCCAAAGAACACATTCCATTCCATTGGGGAAATGAAAGGAAGAAATGGGGGGAAGGGGGTAAATGAATGAATAAATAAGTGAATGACAGTGAAAAAAGAAAGGTTTTGCACAGACTGGTAATAGTATGCCATGGACTGAATTTGGGGAAAAAATCCTAGACATTATTGTGCTGTGTGGTGTTTGCACACATTGCTGCTAACAACTAGGTAGGGAGAGGCACTTAGCCCAGACGGCCTTAGGAGAGATCTCCTGGCAGAAACAGCAGTTGAGGAATTTCTAGAGGATGAGCAGGGGATTATCAGGTGAAGAGAGGTCTGTGAAGATATATCTGTGTCTACATATGCATTGATATATTTATTTTTTATTGTGGTAAAAAATTCATATTATAAGATCTACCCTCTTAACAAATTTTTAAGTGTACAGTTCAGGACTGTTAATTATAAGCACATTGTTGAACAGGAGATCCCTAGAACCTTTTCATCTTGCATGACAAAACTCTACGTCCATGTAACAATAACTCTCCATTTCCCCCTCCCTCCAGTATATTTATCTATTTTCAATTTTAATTTCTCCCCCTCTTCCACCACTCACAAGGATAAGGGAGCCCTTATTTAAAGGCATGAGAGGAGAAAATGATGAGTAAGTAGTTTACTACATTAAAGGGGAGGGATGACAAGACTTCATGAGATTGTTAGATCATAAAAGGCCCTGAAAATTACACTAAGAAAATTTTATTTTATCTGGAGAAAAAGAAAGCCAGTGAAACTTTTGGTTAAAGAGCATGAAATGGTCAGGATATCCCCTTCACAACTATCACTCTGAGGACAACTGGAAGGAGGAAACCAGAAACAAGTGACCGAGTTTGGAAGAAGTGGTAATTGAGACAAAGATAATGAGGGCCTGATGGAAGGTGTGGCCATGGTGGGGGTGAGGAAGGGTGGTAAGACAGAGTCCTAGATGAGAAAAAATTTCAGGCTGAAAGCAAGGCAGGTGACAGTGTTGTGGACTGTCCATTCACTCAGTTTCACAACATAAAGCAAGTTAAACCTCAAACCTGCTGCTTGAAGAGAGGCAGTGAACATGAAATCAGGAGCAGCTCTGAGCATGCCCAGTTTGCCTATAGTTTACACACTGAAGTTGGACTCCATGTGTAACCCCCCAAACATTACAGGGGTGGACTCTTCTTCCTCACGGATCAGTTTCGAGAGCTAGCAGAGCATGAGTATTATAGAAAACAAGGAAATGCAGAGCTGGAGCTCTGTGAAAACCAGGGTCTTCTACTGAACATTAAAAATTCTTCATTATTTCATTTTTAAACTCTGTTAAATATAGTCAATAAGCATGTAGTTCCAAAGAAACAATCCTAAGAGTTTTGTTTTATTTTGGCTATATAGCTCTTTCAATCAATAAAAATAAATTAAGAATGACCAAGGTCCAAGAATTTGAGAGGGATAAAATGGGAGGCTAAGATAAAGACCAAGCCAAGCTTTAGTCAAAGGTGGGATAAGCATTTATATATACATATTTTTAAAAAGCTTTATTAAGACATAATTTACATACACATAAAAATCACCCATTATAAGTTCACAGTCAGATAGATCTTAGTATATTCACCACCATGATCTAATTTTACATTTTTATCACCCCCCAAAAAAACTCATACTCACTAGTCACTCCCCATGACCCTTGCTGTTCCTCCTGTGCTAGGGAACCTCTAGATCATTACTTTATTCCTTTTTATTACTGAATAAAATTTCATTGTATGGATACTCCAAATTTTGTTTATTCATTCATCAACTGATGGGCATTTGAATTGTTTCCACTTTCTGGGCATTTGTGTAATTCTCTTAGCATTTGTGTACAAGTTTTGCATGGACCTAGGTTTTCATTTCTCTGGAATATGTATCTAGGAGGGGAACTGCTATGACGAACTTCAATGAACTGCTAAACTATTTTCCCAAGTGGCTGCACCATTTTACATTCCTACTAACAATGCATGAGGGCTCCAATTTCTCTACATCCCAGCTAACATTTGTTATTGTCTGTCTGATTATATTTATTCTAGTGTGTGTAAAGTGGTATCTCATTGTGGTATTGATTTGCATTTTCCTATATGTTTGTATTTTAAATCTGTTGACTCAATCTCTTTTTTCATTATTTATAGGGTGTATTTCTCTTGCAGTTTTTTTTAATCTTGTAAAACTTGGTGAAAAGTCACCAGTCATATACTAGTACAATAACTGTCTAATAAATAGTATAAAACTCAAGGGCTTGAAACATGAAACAGGTATTAGTTTGTGAATCCATGATTTAGGCTGGGCTCAGCTTCGTAGTTCTGATCTAAACTCATTCAGATGTTTGGTAGTTAGCTGATCATTGGCTGACCTAGGTTGGCCCTGATAGGACAACTCCACTGTCCTTCATGTGTCTCCTGCCCTCCAGCAAGCAAGACCAGACATGTTCTTCGCAGACAGTGGCAAGTATAAATGCTTTTAAGTGCCTCTGCTTCTGATACAACTACCTACATCTCACTGGCTGGGCAAGCCACATGGCTAAACCCAGAACCGGGTGGCAAGGAAATATGTTCACTTCCTAATGGGAAGAACTGCAAAGTCTCATGGAAAAGGGCATGGATACCATGATGGTGAAGCATCTAGGCCATTCACGATATCCGTCTACCACATATATTATACTGTCACTCAGAAGGGAGATGGACTAAACTGGTAAATCAGCAGCTGTTGCCCCACTGACTTCCTACGCCAGGGCCACATTTGTTCTTACGTTTGCCTGTGTGAAAGCCAGATTCATTAGCTACTCTCTAGGGTTAAATATTCTCCTGGTAACAATGATTTTATTTTTAGAAAATAGGAAAGATATTTATGTGTCAAATGAACATTCTATTGTTGAAAACATCTCCAGTGCCATAATGGGAACTCAGGACAAACCTAGATCAAATAGCAGCAGGTACTCTGAAATATTCTGGAAAGTGTTTAAGCCTAGAATAGATGGCATTATTTAAGTATTTATAAATGTCATATCATGTTTTAGGAAAAGCTAATAGAATGTCTTGCAGACATTTCAGGTCCCCCCAAAATGCTTCTGTAATCTGTTTCTATGGAATCGGCAAATGTGGAAGCAGACGTATTATGGGGTCAATACCAGAGAAAGGACTCTGCACAGATATAGGATTCACAGTCCATTAAGCTTCAGGTCTGCCCTGATGTGGATTCCTCTGATGTATTACTATTATATCCTATTTTTGTTGACTCAGTTACTATGTCAGCAAAACCAAACATTTTGGCTTGTGGCCCAGCCTCGAGCTGTCTACGGAGGGTATGTTTTTGCCTTTACCACCATGACAGTAATGAGCAACTGGCATTAGTTTGATTTGCATAATTGTGTGCTTCCAACTTAGACTCTGTGTCAGTAGGAAACAACTTATTGTGATGATACCCACAGCATATTATCTGTTTTGTGCTATCAGCATTTATTTATGTAAATTCCATCATTACAAGGGGTCATTTTCCAACCTTATACGACGAAATCACATTCTCTGCCAATAAGCGGGAAGAAAATACTACAGCAGAAAAGCTGGGCATATTTTGTCATTCACAGCTGTTGGTCAAAGAGTAGGAAAGGGTATTGTTGGTGCTTGTTTGTTTGTTTTTTAGGCTAGTTTGCTTTAAGGACTGATAGATACAATGACAATCTGAACGTCTGTCTATGACCCTTCAGAACTAATGCCATCAAGAAGACACATTCTCTTTTTCTCTCACATGCACGTATACATACCCCACAAAGACTGTCCAACTCATCTAAGATTTTCTTTAAGAATAATTTATGATCTAAAAATATTTTGTGTTCCTTAGATGATGAGTCAAATGTTTTCTTTGATAAGAAACAGAACCCTGTAATTTATTCATGCAAGAGAGAAAAAGATAGAATAACTAACTTGAATACCCCACGTGTAAAAAGTACCTGAAAGAATGGGAAGGAACCATGTGGAACCAAGATTTTGCAAACTAAACTTCATAACTCTGTTCAAAAAAAAAATAGCCAAGGTCAATTGTGTGTTTTGTCATTAGAGATAGATGAGCATCCTATGTGTCAGTGTAACTGAAGCTGTAATTTATACATTTCTTTGATAGTTTTGCTAGTTAAGCACAAAAAGATGTCAGCATTTAACCTGACTTCAAGAAATGACAATGCAGAAAAGAAGGGGAAAAAGAAAGAAAACCCAGCAGTCAACCATTTTAAATCTACTTGACACCTGTCAAAAAGAATCCTTACTAAAAGGAGGATAATTAGAATATTGCTTTATTGTGAGCTTGTAGTTTGCAGCCTGGTCTGTATCACGCTTCAGGCTGGTCAGAGATGAGAAAGAGGAGGGAAAACAACAAAAATGAAAAAATCAACCATAAATCAAATTTCATACTTCAGCAACCTTAGGTCTAACTGTTGTCTTTGCAGACGCTCTTAATTGGAGCCCAGATGATCGTTCAGCTCAAAATGAACTTAGAAGTGATCTTTTAAGAAATGCAACATGAAGAGGCATCTGGGTGGCTTAGTTGGTTAAGTGTCCGACTTCAGCTCAGGTCATGATCTCATGGTTTCGTGGGTTCCAGCCCTGTGTCGGGCTCTGTGTGGACAGCTTGGAGCCTGGAGCCTGCTTCCGATTCTGTGTCTCCCTCCCTCTCTGTCCCTCCCATGCTCATGCTCTGACGCTCTCTGTCTCTCAAAAATAAACATTAAAAAAAAAAAAAAGAAATGCAACATGAAAACCACATTTGGAGAAGTCTTTAAAGGAGAATACATGGGATTTCTCAAGAAATCTTTCCATGCCTCTGTGTTAAATTGAGAAAAAAACAGAAAGTTATTTCACCAACCCCAAACTTTTTAGTAAGATAATCCTTTGAAAGAATATCATATTAGAGATGGTGTGTACTGGTGTGTGTGTGTGTGTGTGTGTGTGTGTTTACATGTAATTTTTAACACTTTGGCTGGTAGGAGGGCACTGATTCACGAATGTACAATACCCAAGAGCATGGAATATTCTTTCCTCTTATAAAAGCATTTAGAATTTCAACTGATAACTAACATATTTATCAGGATTTTCTCCTCATTTTCTCCATTTTGATTTTCCTTCTCAATAGTATTTTCTTTATTTTGTATTGCATGGATTAAATGCCTCCACATAAAACATGCAGAATCTCATGCCACTTTGACTTCTACTTTGACCACCTGTGGCAAATGAAACTGAACGAGGAATCAGTGATCAAATGACAGCTGCTATGATGTACTGCACAAAACATGCGATTAGGAATGATTATACAGGATTTCATTCCCAGCCATTTGCACTATTTATGTAGCATTTGTCAGCCTCTTAACGTGTTGGCTCCTCAGCTTCTTCATTTGTAAAAGGCAGCGGGGAGCTGTAAGGGTCCTTTTAATGTGATCTTTGAAATGGTACCAGGATTTATGTTATCATTTGCTCAATTGCTCACATTGGGAATAGAAGTAGGAATGGAAAAGTGAGGTCTCTTGATGTTATTTCTTGTGTGGACAAGTTCTCAAAGGGAGAGGAAAAGGTGCTCAAAGAACCATCAGGCCAGGCAAGCGGAGCACACATTCTCATAGGAATACCTACTCAAAAAGAGTTTAAATAAGCGACCGAGTAGAAAGGCAAAGCTGGTTGTGGAAGAAACGCTGGGAGAAGCAAAGGTCTGGCTACTGCTTCATCTACAGTGGAAGAGTTACACCACACACATGTCAAAGAGAGAAAACAGCCTTTCTGAAGAGCTCACCATGTACCAGAGAAGTGGAAATTGAAAGGCAATGTGAAATGTTACCTAAAAGCCACAGGGGCAGAACCGCAGCACTGGGAAAGTAATGCCAATTCCCAAATGGGGCCAAATCCCAGAAGTATGTAGTTTTAGGAACCAAACCGAAGGAGACCCATGTGGGGCAGTTGAGCAAGAAGCACTAGAGTAAATGACAGTAGCAGTTAGAAAGAAGTTAATATATTTGACCACAGGGACTGACAGAGGCATCTGGAAACAATGAAAAACACAATTTATTTTTCTCTAGAAGTTTTCTTTGAAAATAACCCTCCAGTGCAACAAAAACCATAATAATATCCTTAACATTTCACTTCTTATGTTTTAAAAATTGATATAAGAAACAAACACAAAATTCTGGTTTTGTTAATTGAGGGGAATCATGATTTATAGAACAATCCCTTGTAGACTTATTAGATTTCATGAGGTCTTACTCCACCTAAAAGAAGCCCAGGGCATAAGAAGAGAGCTTAATAAATACTTTTTCTCTCTATTCCCTATAGCCATGCTTTACTCTGCTTACCCTCTTTTGGACATATGGAAACATAATGGGGGATGAACAGAAGACTCATTGATGTCTTTTCTTGGGTAATGACAAAGGAAAAAACCCATGCTGATCATTTATCATATGTAATGTACTCATATCAAAGATAACATAATCAGAGGAGAGTGGGTTACAAACTACCCAATTGACTCAGCAGGTATCACCAAAATATTTGCAGGTTGCTTGGTAACCCAATTAAAAGTCTCTATTTAAATCCCAGATCATTAGTGACTGAAAATCACTATCATTTGATGGCTCATCTCAGTCCAGTTCTTAGGGGAGATTTTCCTACATCAAAAAACCACCAACATATTTGGCACTAATTGGCTCCCTTGGTGGCAATCTCAGCCTATAGGCCAAGAATTGAGTGGACCTGGGAGGCTAAGCTATTTCCCCAGCCTGAGAGCTGGTGCTTCTCAGCACGGGCTGAAGGACATTGGTGGGTTAATATGAAATTTTTACATGGATATTACCTGTCTTTGGATTAATTGAAATGTTCTATATTTAAGGATATCACATTGGCGGCAAGTTCTTTTTTTATATTAAGTCCCATTTAAGACTTTCCTATTAAAATATTTCTCCTCTCCTCCTCCTCCTCTTTTTTTTTTTTTCAGATCCTCTCCCAAACCTGTAATAATTAACAGGAAGAATATGAAACTTTATCATCTCAAAATTAGAAATGTGAATTACAGATATTGATGCTACCCAAAAGACAGACCCAGATTAAAAGGGAAATTGTTTCTTCACTAAAATTAATGGGTTGATGGCCTTGTTACTCTGCCGGATATGATAGGAACTTTTGTAGTGATAGATTTCCACAGTATTCATATAAATATATATAAGAATTAGCATTATTTGAGTGCTTTTGTGTTGAAAATCAGACTGAAATTGATCTTTTGAGATAATGAGTTTTCCATAGATTATGATATTGAAAGTAGGAAAATTCAAAATCGGTGAAGAGACATAAATAGGGGGAACATATAATTGGCAGATCCTAGGTTTGTTACTGGTAATGACATTATAACTAAATATGTCTATCTTAGACATGTGCATGATACAGAGTATTGCAAGATAAATGTATTATCTTTATGGTACATTATTTGACACACACACACACACACACAATACATGATGAGGGCTATAGGATAATGTTGTGAAAAGTTAAAGCTAATACAAAAGAACTGGACTAAGAGAAGGACTGGGCTCCAGACATATCACTGCTATCTCTTTGGTCTTATTATTATTTTTTATCTGCAAAGCTGGAAATAAGGACATACAACACCTTGTTAGTTCAGAAATTGTGAGATTCCTTTAGAAGAGATTCCTTTGCAATTTTCTTTCTACTGATGTCTACTTTTGCTGTACTGGGATGTGAAAAGTCAGCTATATTTTGTCCTCAAGATTTTTAACAAAAATTCTAAAATGACAAATCCTTCTGAATTTATTGGATTGCAGCATTTTCTGAAATGAATCTCAGGGGATTCACTGTAAGAAATATTTAGCCAGATATATGGATAGTTTTAGTTTCATTTGGCCACAGTGCCACAAAGAAGAAAAGTGGACTTACTGAGAAACATTGAAAGAAATAGTGAGGAAAACCTCTAACATGTTTGTAACAATGAGACTTTCTCAACACAGCAGGCAAGACTACAAAGATGCTGTGTCTGAATTGATAAAGAACATTAGCTTCCAAAACAGTTACCAATCAGAAAGACTGTTTTCTTCCCCTGTGTTATTTATGGAAAGTAACATCACAATGCTTTCTTATTTTCTACCTTCATTGTAAATAATTTTTGTTGAATTTGGGACTAGCATTTGCAATTTATTTTATGCAGGTAATCTTTCATTCAATTACTTGCAGCAAAGGGTTTGAGGGGGCAATGTTCTAAGCACTTATTCTCCAACTGACTTCTATGAGAATGCATATAATCCAGTTAAGTCCCATAGGCATTCAGATAGACTCCTTTCTTTGTCTATGGCTGCTATGCATATAGTTTCAGCTCATATGGTAAAGATGAGCCAGTGCTAGGCAAGTACTTGAATGTGTCATGAAATCATGGAAGAGACTGCAGTGGTTGTCTCAAACATCTCTGGTTCACAAATTCCCTATAAAACACAAAAGTTCACCGAGTAAAGTTTATAAAATTCTAGTCCCAGGAGAGTGTCAATGAAAAAAATTAAAAGGTTTGGTGTTTTATTAATCTAGGGAATGTAGTATGCTATATCCTTCCAATCAGAGAATCACAGACCATAATAAAGTCTTTGAGAAATCCTAAAGTGGGAGGCAAGTGTTGTTTATTTACTTAGAGTGTTCTATACAAATTTGATCATAAATCTATATTTCTCTTTAATGCCTACGTATTTGTATTCTAAAGTCTCTAATAAAGCAGCCAGGCCCCCTCTGCATGAATACTCAGAGGTTTTCCAGAAAAACTGTGCTTTTTTTTTTCTTAGTAAGTTCTTCGTTATATTGAACTTCTTTATTGCCTTCACCTATTCATTGTTACCATGATCCTAATAATACACAGTGAATATCGACCTTGTGCAAATATTCCAAATTTTTTAAATCAAGACAAGAATATTTTTTGCCTATGACACTTCTCCTGCACACTAAACATCTTCAGTCCTTTAGACATTTCCTCATGCCACAGTTTCAAGAAGATTCCCCTTCTCTGAACATGCTCCAATTTAACCCGTACTCTTATAGGCAGCACTAATGAAGAATACTGTATCCCAAGGCGGTAGAATAGAGGAGAATGGAGGGAAACTATCACTCCCCTGTGGAGTAGTCAGTAATTTATCATATGGTCAGGATTACTTGCTCTGCTTTTGCTAAGGAAGACTTTAACAGATGTCCAGTGTGGTAGGCAGAATTCTAAGATGGCCCCAAGATTTCCTGCCTGGCTCTTGTTCATTCCCTCAACAGTCCCTGGGACTATGAATATGATGAGTTTTATCATAATTAATTACCATATGGTACAGTTAGTCTTGAATTATATGGGCCCCAACATAGTCACACTAGCCTTTTAAAAGCTGAAAGTTTTGGAGTACCTTGATGGTTCACTTGGTAAAGTGTGAGACTCTTGATCTCAGCAGAGGTCTTGTTCTCAGGGTTGTGAGTTCAAGCCCTGCATTGGCCTCCACATTGGGCATGGAGCTGACTTAAAAAAAAAAAAA
>JAQQST010001070.1:0-13590 GCA_028646485.1 Cryptoprocta ferox | reverse complement strand
CTCTGATATCATAAAAGCCTTCTGTCATTTCTTGTATATGCAGTTTGAGATTTCCCTCCACGCCGATCCCGGCATTAGTGTGTCTGGACGTGTCTGAACTCATCACTCACTGAGTCTCTCGTGTATTTGCTCCTCACACTTGTACATCAGGTCCCTGCAGCAGAGTCAGAACACAGAGAAGTTCGTACGGAATTTATCAGGTACTGGGGAGATGAAGAACTGAGTCATACTGTTTCTACACTGAATGCAGTAAGGAACCCGGATGGGCGCTGGCGGAGAAGTGAGCTGGTGGAGAATGATGTCCACTCTGGATGAGCTTACGTTTAGTACACAGTTATGTAGGGAAAAAAGAGTAATCAAATGAAAGATATTAAGAATTCTCTTATATAAACATTGGGCCAGTTTTGACTTTTCTGTTCTATATATTCTATTAACATTATGTTCCTATAGACATAAATATGTCTAAAGAAAAGTGACCCCAAAGTGCGGCTGGTGTGAGAAGACATTGCTGATTATGAAGGTGGTCAAATATTTGCTGATACATGGACGTTAGGACTACATTGCACGAGTGTCAGCTTGTAAACTTAATTAGTGTCAGAATGTAAAATACCTCCTCTTCCAGGTAGCTCACCCTGGTTGGGGTGTGTGTGTGTGTGTGTGTGTGTGGTGATGTGCTACCACATACTGACTCTGCACTTGGTTAATATTTCCTGAGCTTGACACCCGTGTCCCCTGACTTCCATTCTGTTGGGCAAGGCTACTGTGGGCATCACTCAGATCAGCTGTCACATGGCTAGAGACCTAGTTGGGGGAAGGGGGGACAAGGCCCAGGTCCTGTGGGATTGTGTCTGGGCTCCCCATCTGCCAGGGAGAGCCCTGTCTCTGTATTCCAGGGGTCTCTCCCATGGGGAGAGGCCTTTGTAGGCTGGACCTTGTCAGGGACAAATTTTAGTGCCCAACACACCAGCCTGCTAAACCTTGGGAGGAAGGTTGCCTGCTAGAGGAAGGAGGAGGGTGAGCACGAGCAGCCAGTCAGGGGTCGGGCACCATGGAAAAGCCCACTTTGGCCCAGTCTGCATTGAGGGGCTGGAGACGGTGAAGTGGGAGGGGCCTCTAATCCTTCTGAAGTGTTCTTGCTTAAATACTAATTACAGAGTGAGAATATCTCTTAGTTGACCTTTTGTTGTCATACTTTCCTTTAATTCTTTTAACATGGTTTTGTATACTTTTTGAACACATTTGTAACAGCTGCTTTGAAGTCTTTCCTAAGGACAGTATCTGGACACACTCAAGAATAGTTTGTACTGAGTTGTGGGGACTTTTCTTCCTAATAATAGTCACACTTCCTGATTCATTACCTGCCTTCTGATTTTTTTATTGAAAAACATTTCGTTGAAAATATATTGCATGCATTCCTTTTCCCACAAAAGTTTGCTTTCACTGCTGTTTGAAAGCTGAGAGAGTTGCTTGGACTAAATCTGTGATATTCTATCCCCTGTAGCATGTGGTTGCTCTTGACTCTCCCATTTTCTTTTTTAGTTATTTTATTTTCAAACTAGCTCCCTAGAGATCACTGCTTTGTCTGTGTAGCTTAGTCATAGCCAAGATTAGATGGGGATTGTGTTCAAGTACCTTGATTAAGGCTTCAACACTTTGCCAAATAGTTATTTGGTATGAATTGGGTAGCACATTCATATTTTAGGCAATCAGCACATAGACTGGACGTACTAAAGTAAAAGTCTTCCCAGCTTACACTTTTTCTGAGTATTTTCACGGCGCCTCTGCATATGCTAGTCAGCTCAAGGTCACACAGGAGTGTGGGGCTGGCTATGGCTCTGTTGGGTCTCCCCTAAGCATGCACACAGCTTCAGCCAAGCACACTTTTGTTGCAGCCATGACCTCAACTGGAGACCACCACAGTGCCTGCCTTCCTGCCTGCACACCCCGAGTCTGTTGGTTCAGCCTCACATCACTTCCCGTCCCATATCATCTGAGCTCCCTCACACTGTGTGAGTTTGCTGCCTGTCCCCATGACCTGTGCTATCTTGGAAGAAACTTTCTTCCCATGAAGCCGGGTGTTGGGAGGTGGGGGAGGAATGGGACCTGCTCCAGGCCAGAGCACCACTCTTGTTCCCTGATCTGCAGCTTCTCAGCATAAACACATCTCAGATCGTGGCATGAATTTGGACATTTCCCAACCACATAAATGGTTAGTTTGGTTGATCTAGTCCAGTTTGGTAGTTAGTTTTCAAGAAGATTTGTTGCCAATTGCCAGAAGGCCTGCCTTACATCACTTTTATATTATGCAAAGCATACATATTATTATGTTGTAATTAAATGTTTGGCTTTAGTTAGCACTCTCAAATAATTTCAAGACATTTCGGCTCCTTGTGGCTCAAGTGCCATTACCCTGACAGGTGGAGTGTAAGCCCCGAAACAGGAAGACATGGAATGACCATCTTCCTAGAGTCCTGTCCAAGTGGGAAGGCATTTCATCTGCCCCCGAGTGTCCACAGCCGTTGAATAGGTTGGAAAGTGAAGCCTTCCAACAGCCATACTCTTATCTATTTATGTCACACAAACTTCATCTGAATTCTGTGCCATTTATGAGGTTAAGATGCAGGACCTTTTCTGAAGATTCTCTGCTGTTCATTCTCCTGGAGCAGATTTGTTTTTGCTCTCATGCAGCAGACATTTTCAGGAAAAGAAAATGTCCGATTAAAGGTGTGTTATCTGACAAGAGGAAAGCAAATGTGAGGCAGGCTGCTCCCCTTGTGTGCAAGGAGGCTCCCTTGGTCTTCCAATGACCACTTATTTTTTTTTTTTATTTCTCTTCCCTGACTGTGAGACTAACATATGCTTTTTGTAAAAATGTTTGTAGAACAATAATCAAAGAAACTGCCCTCCCAAATATTCGGCCACATCAGCATTGACAGTTTCACTTGTCCCCTACTTGTTTTGTGTTTGTAATTTCACATTATTGTGGCTATACTGTGCATATACTTTTTCACTGTTTTAAAATAATAATTTAAAAATAATAAAGTCAGTTTGTGGCAAAAACTTTGGAATATCCTGACATGATTGAAGTCAGCTGGTTATTTTTTCTCGTCTGATTTTCACATATGGATTTGGGTTTTTATTTTTATAAATATATTCCAATAGGATATAGAGGTTTTTTTTCACTGCATATTTGCTTTTGCTTCATAGGTGAGCATTTTCCATGATGTGTAAACTACATACATATAATTTTAAGTGAACACTGATTATTTCATGGAAAAAAAATAATTATTTAACTTTTCTTCTGTTCTCAGACATTCAGATTTTCTTCTATTTTTTGGAAGGATAAGGTACATAATGGAAAAGAAGTATTATTTTTTCAGAGGTGTTTCCTGAGGAAATGACTACAGAACGTATCAACAGGGTCAAATGTGCATTTGTGCAGGCCAGATCTGTCCGTCTGTGCTTGTTCTAAGAATGGATCAGCTGACAGAAGTGCCATCAAGAGGGCTGGGGGAACCTGAGGCTTAACCAGAAACAGCTTCTCATGGTGGAGAAAGGGGTGAGGAGGGTCTGCAGATTCTGGACTCTGGGCTCAAATCGCAACAACTCAGTGCTGTGGTCGGATTTAGATTTTCCCGTCTCAGGAGTGGAGTTGCATATAATCCAGTCCCACAGATGATGCCTCAGCTAAATGTCAGTGTATAATTTATTCTGAGAAAGAGCTCTCTCCTGCACATGCTGGGCTGAACCAGTAACATGAGGCCCATGTTCATGGAAGCCAAGTCTCACCCAGAAGTTGGCTCTCAAGCACAGAAGAAGAGAAAAGAAATCTATGGTTAGAATGTGTTGTGAAGTCAAACCTTGAAAGCCTAAAGCAGCGACCTTCAACAATAGAGTTTTGTTTCCCCAGAGACTGGGCAGTTTGGGTCCCAGGACAGGGCACCCTGTCTGTACCATGCTTCAGTGGGTTGGGGATGGGACACTTACTCTTGTGTTCAATAACTGAACAGCCCTCCTCTGCTGGACCCCACCACACCTATTTGATGTGCATGTCTTCTATTAAGCTTGTTCTGATTAAGCTTGACTCTCCAGTCGGCTGTCCTATAGAAGGACTTAGATGAGTCACTATATGACATTCAACTACACAATTGTTCAGGACGTCCATATGTCTGTGTTCTTGTGAAGAAAGAAGCACATCACTGTTTCCATGTCTACAGTCTCCCTGTGCTAATAGGATCATGGGCACTGGTCTTGTGACAACCTGTCTCCACTGAAAGATGAGACTGAAAAATATGAGCCTCAATAAATCACATGCAATGGAAAAGTGCAGGTCCTTGGTGGATGTCAGGATTACCTGAGGCTACAAGTCTGCGTGCTGTTTCCTTCAGAACAGGGTCATCAGAGAGGACTGACGGAGCAGCGTCTCCTCAACAGTCCTGGTCAGATGATTCCCATGTCATGAAGCAGCTACTTGGAACGAACTTCGTATAAAATAGGGGAACCCTCGCCTACAGCCTCAGAGTATGTTTGACAGCAAATGCACAAATGTGCAGATGGATATATTTTCTTTCATTAGCTGTGGCCTTTTGGAAGTGAGAAAAGTTGCCTGTGGTTTAACTGCCCTTATTTTAGCATACAAAACCCAGCCACGGCTTGCACAGCCCCAACCAGTAGGGGCCGGTTTGACTTCAAGCATTTTCCGCGAATCAACCACATATGACAGAGCACAGAGACAAGAAAAGCCTGAGAAAATAAAACACCACCACCGCACTAGCGCCCTCCTGACCCCCACACTGTCCCCTGCACCATAGCCCTCCCCCTCTCTGCACCTGCCAGTCCAAGGGCAGCCCAGGTTGGGTTGGGGAAAGAAGAGGCTGAGGAGCTGGAAGTCACAGGAGACCCTGGCTAGGAGTGCCCAGCACTGAACTCAGCCCACACGGCTTCTGGTCATTTGCTAGTTTCCCCTCTTTGCCTCTGTGCTTTCCACACGCAGAAACAGTCCCAGATCTCTAAGTAGGGGCCCGGGTATTTGATCTAAAGAGGCCTGATGAAATTCTGGAAAAAGGAAAGAATGGATGGAAATTAAATTTCCTCCTTCTTGAATCTGTTGGGTCTTGTGTTGTTCCCACGTGGGAGCCTCTCCTTGGTTTCCAAAAGCACCTGTTCTACAGAACCAGAAGCTGTTTATAAATAAACATAAATCCTTTCCAATCTTTAGTGAGACTTTTTTTCACTCTACTATGTAAAACATTTTACTTTAAATGCATTTCTTAGTGGAAATAGAAAAATATTCAATCCCTTTATTTTTTTACCCACCTGCCACACACTGAACATTTTGTTTCACATGCACGTTGTGGATATATACACACACAAATAAATGAGTGTCCTACTTATTTAGTGCCTGAGCACACCCCACAGGCATGTGACTTGTTACATTGTCACCAGGGGGGAGTCTTAAACCCAAGAAGCCTGAAACTGCTGACCTTTGAAGGAGAAACAACTTAGAAACATTCACTGCTTGTGGCTCCCCTGGGGCCAGTGCCCCCCAAAGAGGGCATCACAAGGACTCTTTTCAGGGAAATAATTAGACGTGTGGCATGATTACACCAATGCTGAATTTGAAGGCTCAGTTGTCACGCTGTCCCTGATCTTGTATTAAGATTTCACCAAATGAATACTGACATAGGAAAAAATCGATGTTTGATTTTTTTTTATTGTGCCTATTATGAAAATCAGTACAACATTCAGGTAGCAAGGAGGACGGCTTACAGGTGTGTAAAACCAAAGGCCTCCAGGCAGTTATCTGGATAAAGAGCCCCAGGGGACACTAGGGAAGCTGCACACTGGCTGTACGCAGAGGCGAGGGTGCGGGGTGGCTGAGGAGTCGGTGGACAGTAAGGAGAAAGCAGTGCTGAAGCCCCTGTGGATGTCCCCTGCCCTGCCCATGAGTCAGGGCAGAATTTGTTCTTGTTGCAGAGTGACATTTCTTGTTTGCCCAGTGGTTTGTAAACCTGTTCTGCAATAATGACACAATAGAAAAAGACACATGTGAACTGAAATAACCCAATCCTAGAAAGTAAACTACTCTAGATCCTCAGCGGTCAGTTTTAGCGACAATACCAATGGAGAAAAATGGACCTTTGGTGCCACCATGGGTTAGGAATTCTTCCCGTTGTCGCGGAGCGCTGTTCTCCCAAGCAGACCAATGGTGATGAAGATGGTGTAGATCATGCTCTTGACCAGGAGGAGGAAGTAGGTGTAGTAGGCAGAGGTGTTCATGAGCTGCAGCTGCAGGGGGTCTAAAAGAGGCCATTGACTAGTTTCACCTGTTCTTTTGAAAGGCTGGGGCTTAGTTTGGGAGCTAGGTCACAGCACACATTCCTGACGACCTGGATTGAAGTGACTCTCACATCAGTACAACTGGAGTGTAAACATCTATACCACCATCACCACTATGACCACTGTCAAGACAACTCAGAATCCAGTTTGTAGGCCAAGTTAGTAAATAAAATAAAATCAAATAAAATAACCTGCGAAATTCACTTAGAACATTCCAAAGTATTAAAAAATAAGGTTGGCTTTAGAATGAATAGTTCAATGGGAAATAAAACCCATTTGTGATAAACAGCTTTTAATACTTCTTCATCCGCACCATGTCCCTATGTTAAGAATAATAGGCAATATGCATTAACCACAACTTAAATGTCACTTATTTAAGAACTTTGCACAGAAAGCCTTAACTTTATTTAATTTTTCAATAACATATAAGATTATTATTTCCATTCCCATTTTCATATAAACTGAGGACAGAGAGATTAGCAATTTGTCTGATTTCACGCAACTAGTAAGTACAAGAAGCCAGATTTCAATCCAAGCAACATGGCGTTTAAGGACCCATTCTCAGCTCCTCTGTAATTCTGCCTTTCCACGTGCAATAAATACCCACACAGCAAGTGATTATGGATAAATATAAAGGGTGATGATGATGATGATGATGATGATTAGCCAGAGTCCAGGAGCCCCTTGGTATTGGACTTGGAGGGCAAATCAGCAGAATTAGAGCCTATGGTTTTCATCATTTCCTCTGTGCATACGTGGGGAAAAGAGCCAGGAATTAGCACTTCTTATGGAGCAGCTGAGTGAGATATCCTATGTGAGATACTCCACATATGGGGCCTTATGTTTTCAAGAATTGAGTTGGCTGTTATTTGTGTCATTCATGGTTGGCTCAGAAAGTGTAAATAATCTACCCATATTCCTGCAAATAAATAAAGACTGGGGTTTAACTCTGGATTCTGGCACCAGAGGTCCTGTAATCATACCCCATCCTTAAGTGTGCAGCCTGTCTCAGGGCCTTGGCTTTGGAATTGAGAGGAAGAATAAAAACAGAGTAGGTATGTGAACTCTTGATTCCGATGGTCTGGGTTGAAGCCCTGGATCTTGCTGTGTGGCATGGTACGCAGGACTTCGTTAATTTTAGCTCACTGTCCTCATGTGTAAAGTGAGAATAAAATACTTCAGAGTGAATATTAGGAGAATTAAACAAAACCCACTCGCAGTATACACAACGACTTCTGTAACAAGAACCTCTCAGTGTTAGTTCATGTTATTAACTACCAACAAACACAAAGACCTAAAAAACCTCTCAAATCTACTTGATACTGTGTTTTCCTCAGTTAGTAGAAACAAAGGCCACAGAAATGAATGAAGCCCATTGTTTAAAGGCTTTGTTCAGAGCCCCTCACTGAACTCCTAATTTATAGTCCTCTCATTCCCAAGCCAGAATTTACTGTGTGAAGATGAGTCCTGGGAAATAATGGACTGACTTAAGTTGTCGCTAGGTCTATTTTCCAAGATCCAACTGTTGTAAGATTTCTACCTGAAGCCAGGGAAGTTCAAAAGTTCAGTTGATCAAGAGGAAAAAATGCTATAGTACAACATAAAGGCAAACAGAAAAACTTACCATTTTCATCTATCAGAGAAGCTTTTGCGTAGTTAATAGCAGTGAGCTCTGAAAGAAATGAGAGAAAGTATTATTCAATTATTCATATTCATTATTTGACATGGTCTATGTTGTGGATAGTTGGATAGATGGATAGATGAATAGATAGATAAATAGATAGATAGAAAGAATCTGTCAACAGACTGGAAAGAGCCATTACAAATAGGAGTCCCACAATTCCAGAAATGTTGATCTGATTCTTTGTAATTCAGTAGATATTCATATATTGTATTTCTGCATAGGAAGATGTCGAAGTTCATGAATTTTTTTCTTTTTTCCTCACAACTGGAGGGTAATGTCTAAGACTATCTTATTTTCCCTCTGTGCTCACAGCTCCTAGCACAGTGCCTGTGGCAAAGTAGGTATTCTGTAAATACTTGTCAAAAGGAAAAACCATGAGCAACAGCGGTTGCTGTTTACAGGGCTGTAAAGTCCTGAGCACACACTGCTCACATGAAGCTTGCTACCAAAATGATGTCATCAAACCTGAGAATCCACTGCAGAATCTTACACATTGGATGGAGTCTGGTTTAGGTCAATTTCCCAACTACACTAAAGGAAGCAGCCTTACCTTTCCCAGTCATGCACACCCCAGTAACCACAACTCCGGCCACATGATTTTCTGGAGTGGAGGTGTTTGTGGACATGACAATAATGCTAATGAAAGCCGACACCCATCGATGATGATCACGGTGCCTGGCACTCTATGAAGTACCCGTGCATTATCTCATCTGATCCTGGTGACACTGACATGAGCTGAATATGGAGGACTCCACATTACACACAAGCAAATACGATTCAGAGACTCCACGAGCCTTGCTGAGAATCATACCAGTAACGGGCAGAGCCAGCCCTCAGGGATGGTAGTGGGGGTTTAGGTGAGCCACAGCATATGGAAAGTCCCTTGTACAACAATCCACATACAAGCTAAACATAAGCCCACCATTGTGGACTCTCAGACATCATCTCTCCCAGACATATTAATTACTCTTAGCAAAGGACCATTTTAATACAGATACAGTTTACAAGAAACAGCGCTAGAAATCTGCTATAGAATTGCATTAACAGAAATGCCCTCATTAACTTTGTTGTTAAAAGAAGACCTTGGGAGACACTGGTTGCAGAAATAAGTGCCAAGTAAGACACGTCATAACCAGGAAATTCCCCCTTACCTTCATCATCACCAGGGAACTTACTACACTTTTTACTTTTCTCCGATCACTGGAAAAAGGAAAACCTAAAAAGGACACTTCAGCCCAGGGTTTACATTAAATTTAAGTTTTGCCCATTTGTTTCCTCTCTGTGTCTTAGCTGTAGATATGAAAAATTAGAGCAGTCTGTGTAATGTTACTGTAGTTACTTTTGGGAAAAGATATACATAAAAACAGTAAATGGAGGAATAAATTCATCCATGCTGTTTTCAACAGCAAACATTGCCACTGACATAATTTCGTGTGCTCTCATCACATCCCAGGTGAAAACTAAAGTAATTGCTCGACCCTGATTTCACCTTTGGCCAAGCTAAGAATCTGGGAAGTAATAAAAATTCAACTGAGTGCATTTTAAAGATTTAATTGGCTGTGTAACAGATCTATTTATGAATCGAGGAGCATCTTATCCACCAAGTAGAGGGGAACTCCAAAGGGCCACAAGAAAAGAAATTTTTCAAGATTGAAAGGGAGGGAAAAAGAAGTTATTAGCAAGGAATCCATGTTTTAGGCAAGGTGACCCCCCCTAAGGGAAACAGAAGGGTTAACCAGTAAACTTCCCAGTGCCGACCAGGAAATTCCATGTCCACTGGTTAAAGGTTACAGCCCTGGGTGTTGAAACTGCAGTTGGGTAGGTATGGAGTCTTGGTTTACTGACTTGGGGTCTTGAGCTAAGTGAGGCCATTTTGATTCTGTGGTTTTCTTTTTAACAGCCCAGCCTTTTGATCAGACTCTCAGCTTAACTGAGAGATGAGATCAAACATGGTGGGCATTAACGTAACTCAGCAGCTGCTCTGAGGTTCACAGTTTTTGTTGTTGCCCTTGTGATATTCACAGCCCTTGACCTTTTGGCTTCACCCTGTGATGTTCACAGGTTACCACTTTAGGTTTATAATTTTTGAGTGTGTCGTTCTCTTTGTTCTTTCTGAATGTTCCAGCCTTCGAGAGAGCATTTGTTTGTTTCTGAACTTACCTGTAAAGCTTTAAAGAGAACATAACGCACCAGGAATATTATTATGATTACTAGAAACAAGACAATTCCAATGTTTGAAGTGCAATTTGAGGCCATGGTGCTCAAGACACAAAGCAATTAAAATCAAATAATTAAGAAAACTCTGCCGAACCACTCTTTTTAGCCAAGTGGCTTGCTCAGTGATCTGATGTTTTAGAGTTTTAATCTCCCCAGGTGAGTTAATCCAGGTATAGCGGGTGGTCTTGGTGAGAGCACAGACCCAGCCTTGCTCAGCTAAGAGATAATCAAGGACTATCTTATTTTCAAGAATTACTTTGGCCAGAGTCTAAGGATTTTTTGGGCAGCCATTTCATTAGTAAGAGATTCTGCAACAATTTTCAGAATGAAGGAGAAGGTCTTGATCAAACCTCATTTACATTTATCCCTAACCCAGGAAGTAGAGCCTGGCCAAAGGAGTAAATCCTGGTCATGAAAGCTTCCTGGGAGGGAGTCAACCAATGAGATGTCTTATTTAGCTTGAGAAAAGTTAGAAACAGGGTAAATTTTCTCCTAGCCTGAAATAAAAGATCGCTATAAATTCCAAAGGTTATCTCTCTTGGCTGTGACCTGGGAGATACAGATGATGCAGTCATCTCTCCAGGCCATTCGCTGGAAAGGAAAGAAGGTGAAAAAGTTTCACATTTGGTTAAAGTGTGAGATCTTGATCCATTGTCTGGGCAAAAGAGCCCTACCTGCCTGTCAGCTACTTCACTTTCTTTCAATTTCATTCAGAAATGTCCAGTGTCTTTGTAGGACCCGGTGGCAGGTGGAGACTAGCTGTGTGATGTGCGCCTAAGGGCTCAATACCTTTAGTGTTACAGCAGGAGCACTGGGTAAGGTCCCTCTTCTACTGGGGGTTCGAGGGCTGTCTTCCTCTGATGACGTGTCTAAAATACCCAATCACCTGACTGTAAACTGTAACCTTTTAACTGTGATCCTGGAAGGCCACCTTAACCTGTTGATGACAGGCTTGAGCATGAGACATTGTAGACGTACTCTAGCTGGACAGACTAGCATGTGACACTAGCAGAAGGTGGTACACTGAGAGAATGTCACGAAGTTTGCAAGATTTTCCTTCAGAATCCTATTATTTGCCCAGTAAAATAGGAGCCTTGGTCCCTGGAGATGACAGAAGATGTGCCCCGAGGGGAAAATCCATTTTTAACAGTGTCTTTGCCACAGTGAGGGCATCAGACTCGTCTGGGAAAGGTTTTAACCCTTCCAGAAATATACAAACAATAACAAGGGCATGTTAACAGTCCACACTAAGTGACAGTGGTGTGAAGTCCAGCTGCAGGTAGGTGTTCAAAGTGTCCCGAGGGAGGAGGTCTGAATCCCTTGGAGAAAAGTCAGTTTTTCTAGGACCATGGATCTGAAAGGTTAGACACTGATTGTAAACCATTTTGTACTATTTTAGAAGTCTTACCACTGATGTCTGTTTATAATATGAGTCACTTTAAATGCCCCGTGGCGGGCGAAGGAATGAAAAATCAAAAATCAGGAAAATGGGGTTTGCCAAGGAGCCAGGAGGAGCCGAAAGGCTGTCTTGATGTCCCCTTAGCCCAGACTCTTTCTCGAATACACTGCCATTGTTTACACACCTCAGTTTCTCTGATTCAGAAGCAGACTTATGCCATGTTCAAGGACATCAGGACAGCAAATGTCTGGCAGAACCCAAGTAGACTTTATCTACATGTGCCACAACCTTACAAATACAATGTAAGGAACACTTAGTATGAATTTTTATTTGACAATGCTTCCCATGTAATTTAACATATCAAATAAGACAAATTAGTTTAGCATATCCTTTGGAATGTACCAGGTCAAAGAGACTTCAGCTGACCAAAACACTAAAGAAAACAAACAAACCCCAAAAGCCTTCTGTCCTTATGACAGAGAGAAACCAAATTCTAATGCTACACCTGCTTACTTTTGATTTGAAAATCGTTCATTCCAATCTCAGTCAGTCCTGACCACACATAACAAATTTTTTCCAAACATCACCTTTTTATAAACCTTTACCACTTTCTCTTTTACATTCAGGATTTGTCCTGAATTTATCTTCTTTAGATGACCAGCCTCACTTTAAAACAAAATTTCTTTCTTTGTTTCCCTCAAAAATATAACTCCGTTCATCATACTTTTTCTTAGTGAAAACACACATCTTACTTTCTTTGCATTCTGGGTTGTTTCCTTTATTATTTCCAGTAGTCTTTGTTAAATTATTAGAACTGTTACCTCTTAGAGACATTCATTTTTAATGAAAACTAATAAGGAAGCAGTTGTGCACTGTTAAACAATTTAAATTTTTTAAATTGGCAAATTTATGAATACATTTCATAATTTCTAGAAGCATGTGCTTTTTCAAATAACGATCTTTCAGTAAAGCACAAAATAACGTTTACAAGCAGACCCAGACATAACTTCAGTCTCCCAAAGTAGATAAACCTATGTTCATTAATTAATAATTTACTGTTTTTTCATACTTGGAAATGATCTAGATATGTAATGAATGTAACATATTCATTCTACATGATTAGAATGTAATTAACAAGTGCTCCAACTCAGCACAACTTTAAAGTTTTTGGGAGGCTAAACCAAAAGATTTTGGGAGGCTAAAACTTTATCTAAATTGATTTTATTTTATTTACACATATTCCATTTACTTGTTTCTAACAGTTTAGCTGAGATTACCCATACAAGCTTTATGAGACGGGGAACGATGGGTTAAATGTGTGATGGGTATTAAAGTGCCCTTGTACGGATGGGCACAGGGTGATGTATGAAGTGCTGAATTTCTATTTAACATTTTGTAACTGAGATCACATCTACTTGCTTGACTTTTACTAAACCCAGACATCTGAAAGTTTTAATGTTAGTGCTTATAAAGCAATAGAGAAATGTCTATTTTATTTAAACCAACAACTGAATATTTGCCCAGCTCATGTGAAGTTGAAACATGTTTGGGTTAGTTTCTGTCTTCTGAGAGATTTAGAATGTCCAATCCTTGCAAGTGTTTGTCTAAAAACCAAAGAAATATAGAGCTCTTTGCAAACTAATTTTGACAATGCCATCCAGAGAGAAAAATGTCTCACATTGACGACATATATTTGTGGACACACAGATTGCTGCAACGACCCTAGAGACACTGACATTTATGGTGAAATTTAGGGAGAAATGTTCAGATTTGCATGTGTCCCTGGCATTATGAAGGACACTGAGGCAGGATTTAGGCACAGGAGGCCTTCAGCAGTTTGTATTTTAAAAGGGCCCCTTTGCCTTAGTTTCCCTCAGTCCCAGGCATTTGTGGGCCGTGTTTACATTTCAAAGACCTGAGAAGATGGATCACTTTGAGGACTGAGAAAGAA
>JAQQST010001069.1:0-13591 GCA_028646485.1 Cryptoprocta ferox | reverse complement strand
AAAAAAAAAAAAAAAAATTTATAACCCGTTTCTATTTCAGGCACTTCTATCACCTCTGCTAAGGTGATCATGTAAAGAAAAGTCTTCAGAGGAGTCAAATCCTTTGTAATTAACCTGGGAGCTTTGACACAAAATACGTTGCGTTGTTGGAGACTGGCCTGCCCTTTTCAATGTGACCCTAAGCCATCAACTACCTTCCTTTAAATTTGTGAAAACAGTTGTAAATGGACTTTTTTTTAGGGAATGCCATTGCTAATAATAGATTTCACAATGTGTAGTTCCATCATGCTCCTTTTCATCTTGGCAATAACAATTACATATTTTTCAGAAATTTGGATTTCTGTTTGACTGGCCATCTGTTGTTTTTGTACAACTCTGTGGCTCAGAGGAGGTATTACTGGATTATTGGATTCATAGAATGTACCACCAAACTCCCTTTGGTCTCTGCATCAATATTTCTAATGAATGGCTGCAGATGAACTGTATCTTTTCCCCAGTTTCCATTGTTCTTGCTAGGTTATGCCACCACTTTGTGTTAGAAAATATGTTAAGCATTTGCTTTGGAAAATCACTGTAGCTAAGTCTGTTCATGCCTAGTTGTTTACTGTGTAATCTTCATGGGGCAGATCCTCCCCTGCCTGCTCAGAAAAGCTCTGGAATAGAGTCTCCTGGCATTTGTCATTTACCACCTGGCAAGTTGTTTTCTTCCACCTCTGCTGGTCCAGATCTTGGCCTCTCTGATGCTAGTGCTCCTTCCAGTCTTGAGGTGCCTCATGCAGCTCTTGAGAGCATGGATTTGTCTTCGACAGAAGGGACAGAAGCCAGCATTGTGAAGTGTATTGTGTGATCTGTTCACCCATGTGGAAATTGAGGCTCTGGGGGGTTAAGTAACGTGCCCCAAGCACACAGTGAGAATGAATCATTATTCAAACCAAAGGTACTCCAAAGCCCATGAATTTTCCACTCTGCCTTGCTTCACTTCTACAGGATTCTCATTCACACTGATTTAGAACTGAAAAATACTCCTACTAGAATTTGGGATCTTATGCTCCAAGAAGATAGAACATCTCCTTTTATCAGGGCAGTTTTAAAGAGTTATTGACATTTCTGAAAGTAGTTTCCATTTTATGGTTTTACTGGATGTAACTAGTTTTATCTTTATGCTCTTAGTTCTCCCTTCTAGTACCTGGAAACATGCCTGGCACAATAATTGACTGGTTACTTCTACAAGGAGCAAGTTTTTATGTTGAACCCTTAATATTATCTGAATATCAAATTTAGTTTTGCCTATTGTACCTGCTCTTTTTTTGTGGGAGGAAAATATCAAGTTGGTTAGGGCTAGGGTGGGGATTATATTCCTGAAACAATTACAAAAGTAGCATTGTTAAAATAGAAATCCAGCTTATATAACGCTATAGCAGATTTTTCTTTCTTAGTCCCAACTTATCTTTGGTTTTTCTCTCAGAGATACATTAACCTGGGCTAATACCAACATAGCTGTAATGTAGATACTACTGATACCATATTTCTTTTGCAGTTAAAAAGCATTTGGTAGGTTAATACAGGTAGATGTGAATACAATGAAGAACAAAGATCTCTCCCATTAGTGAACCCTGGTTCTTCTCCCTAGAGGCAAGCATGTAACCAATTTCCTAGGTCCCCTTATAGAGGTAGCTTAGTGTGTGTGTGTGTGTGTGTGTGTGTACGTGGCCATATATAGTCTCCTTTTCCCATACACACAAATAGAAGCTTACCAAATACACTGTTTTGCTCCCTATGCCCTTTTTTCCCTTAATTGTTTTCCTTAATTTTCCTTGATTGTTCCATATCAATATCTAATTTACTCTTTTAATATTTATTCATGTTTATCTGTTGATAAAAGTAATACAGTTTCATTATAGAAAACTTAGTCACTCTTTGCTTTACCATCTGGGTGCAGCAATGTTAAAGCACTCATATTTCCAACTTTCTGGAGTCTTCACAGTTTTAAACCAGCTCCTATGCCCAGATATCCTCAATAAAACGTTCTTTGCAGGCATTGAATGGACCCAGGATATTTGTTATAATGTTTTTTTTTTTCATTCTTATTTCCGTCTTTGGTCCTATCAACATTCACAGTTAAAAGCCAAATAAATACCCATGCAGTGTGTTATAGCTAGTAGTGTTATAGCTACTAGTTATAGCTAGTCAGTACTTAAAAATGAACATTAGCATTGGGGCACCTGGACTTCTGCTCAGGTCACGATCTCACAGTTTGTGAATTTGAGCCCCGCATCAGGCTCTGTGCTGACAGCTCAGAGCCTGGAACCTGCTTTGGATTCTGTGTCTCATTCTCTCTCTGCCCCTCCCCCACTTGTGCTCTGTCTCTCCCTGTCTCTGAAAAATAAATAAACGTAAAAATAATTTTTTAAATGAACATTAGCATTTGATGCTGAATTTCCAGATTTGGAATCCAGAACCCTTTTGGGGCACTTCAGGAGAGTGATAGGAAGTGAAAATGAATTGGGAGCATGGGCATGATGTGTATGTACCCTGAGGACCGTTGGGGGTCTGTGAGCTCCTTAGTGATTCCCACACGTCGTACGTCTGCTTACTCTAGCAGCATTCAGTAAGAATGTCGTCCAGGCACCGTGCAGGGGTCCTGCACCCCGAGTCCAGTGAGGTCAGTACTGGCACAGAGGGCTGTCAGAGCTGAGGAATGGATGGCTCACTCTGCTGGCAGGGTGGGTGGGCAGGATCTGAACTGAGAGCTGCAGGGAAATGTAGAGGAAGCCTCTAGGACAGATCACCATCACCTCCGTCCCCTGCAACAGGCCCTTCCCTCCAGTTTTGTTCCTGCCCCTCTGCACTGCTTCCATCCAGGTTAGAACAGATTCCTCAACCTCCCCCCCAGGAGCATCTTCCATGCTGAGTAAGTGGAATTACTGTAGGTAAATAACCTGACAACTGTGACATTCTGGAAGTATGATTAGCTCACGGGTCTTCCCACACATTTCCCCTGCAATCTCTTGCCTTCTCTTCTTCACAAATAAAGTCATTGTGCTCAGACACCAAGTTAGTTATTATTTCAGTGAATTTTAGTGCTAGATCTCTGCAGGATGTGGTATAGCATCAGTTTACTTATATAAGATCTCGACTGCTGGGCATATTTTACTGCTTTAGATCTAACGTAGTTTTAAGGTTTTACTAAAGGTATTCTTTTCATTTTGGCATGCAGTTGCTTTTTGCTCATTAAAATGTATTATGTTCCTGTTAACATGATTGATGGCAGTTTTTCTTTTCCTTTCTAGTTATGAAAAACCTCCTCCTGGGCTTATCAAGGTCAGTGTGAAGTTTGTGCCTTGGTTATTCTCACAGACATATTTGACTCAGTGCTCAGATTCAGTAACTTGTTTTGAAAACCTGTTGCATACGGTTTGGAACATCCTTTTATCATAACCCTGCTTCTCCCTGCAGATGCCAGTCAATCCATACACTTCGGCTTTGTGTCTCCAGCCTGTGTCTTTGTAGAAATGTAATCAACTGTGTGTCTGTTCCCTAAGAAACGGTGGCAGGCCCTTGTGTTCCTCAGCGATTGGTCCCCTTCTCTGTCTCTTGCTCTGGCTGCATCTTCTCACAGCTCTGTGCTCCATCTTGGACTCGCTGCTGATTTCCTGGGTGTCATCAGCTCAGAGAACAGTAGTCTGTCTGTGTGGAGACTGGAAGCTCCTCTAGTCCAGCGCCTGGTGCAGGACACCCCCACCACCTCCTGCCAACACCTGGCCATTGTTGTCCAGTGTCTGTGAGAGTGAGACTTAGACTTAGAGGCCTCTTTAGAGGCCAGAGCAACTTTATGCATGCTCACTTTCAGTGAAAAGAAAAGATATTTAGGGGCGCCTGGCTGGCTCAGTTGGTAGAGCATGAGACTCTTGATCTCAGGGTCATGAGTTTAAGCCCTACATTAGGGGTGGAGCCTACCTAAAATAAAAAATTAAAAATATATATTAAAACATTTTTAATTAAAAAAAAGGTTTTTAGAAAATGTTATTCCACTATAGATTTAATATTCATGAAACTGAAAAAAAACTCAATTGTAAATGCAGATATTCAGTGGTAAATATGCAACTCAGATATAGCATGTGTGTGACTAGAAAACATGACTGTCCTTCAAGGTATAGTAAGCTATTTTAACATAACATTTTAATTTTTCCAGATAACCTCTTTACTTTAATTCTTTAAATATATATATATAATTGAGTTTATTTATTTTTAAAGAGAGAGATTGAGAGAAAGCACGCACGCAGAGGCAGGGGAGGGGACAGGGAGGATCCCAAGCAGGCTCTGTGCTGTCAGCACAAAGCCCAATGCGGGGCTCAAACACAAGAACCATGAGATCATTACCTGAGCCAAAACCAAGTGTCAGATGCTTAAGCGACTGAAACAGCCAGGCAACCTTATGTGTTTTTAATTTAATTTTTTTCTTTTTAATGTTTGTTTATTTTTGAGAGAGAAAGAGAGGGAGGGACAGAGAAAGGGGAGACATAGGATCTGAAGCAGGCTCTGTGCTGACAGCAGAGAGCCTGATATGGGTCTCAAACTCACAAACCATGAGATCATGACCTGGATGCTTAAGTGACTGAGCCACCTAGGTGCCCCTTAAATTTTATTTTTAAGTAATCTCTATACCCAATGTGGGGCTCAAATCTCAACCCCAAGATCGAGAGTTGTACACTCCTGAGCCAGCCAGGCACCCCTACTTTAATTGTTATATGTTGCTTCATTCCACAAAGATTTTGAGGTAGTGGAACCTTTTATGATCTGTGAATCTAATTTACGTTAAAATTTGGAGCTCACAGATCATTCCCATATGAAGGGCAGATTTCTGCTTTACTAGTAACTTTTCTCTAAGAACAACTACTTCGTTTTCATGATCTAGTTTTTCTGGTACATTTATTTCTGGGTTTTCTGTCAGGTATAATTTTTCTTTCTAGTACTGGAGAGGGTAACTTAGGATGACATGGCATGTCCAGCCCATGTGAAAGCCAGGCAGTGCTGCACTCTGAAGCAGATAGGAGAGAATTCCAGTGCTCTTTTGCCATGTTGTGTACATGTTGTTTCCTATTTTAGGAAGATGAGACTAAGCCAGAAGACTGTATACCAGATGTACCAGGCAACGAACATGCCAGGGAATTTCTGGCTCATGCACCAACTAAAGGACTTTGGATGCCCCTGGGGAAAGAAGTCAAAGTTATGCAGTGTAAGTATGGGAGAGTTTCAGGTAACACTCCTCAATTCACACAAGTTACATACCTCGACTTACAAAGCGTATTTACTTTTTTTTTTTTCTCACCAAGCCCTGTTAAGCCAAGGCATGATCTCTGTTTCATAGTTAAGGAAGCCGACCTGCATATGTTAGTGAGTGTCTGAGGTAAGAGGCAGAGCAGGGCTTTGACTCCAGGGCTTCTGACTCCCAAGGGCAGTGGTTGCCCACAGGACCTTAGTTGCTTTGGAGTACACTCCTTGGTAATAGTCAAATAACAGAAAGGATATTCTGTTGTAGAAATGCCATGAGGGACAAGGGGTGCATTGGAGGGCAGGTCCCTTTGGGTCTTGCCTCAGTCACTCGCCCTCCATCAGTGGTGTTAAGGTTTCATCCATGTCACCGGAGCGGAGCTACGACCACAGAGAGGGGGTTCAGAGCAGGAGTGCTGTGCATGCACGCCCCCACCCCACCAGAGCTGCAACACCTTCATCCAGCTTAAGTGGTATTTGGTATTTGAAGAAAGGGTACTGCTGCCTTTTAAAGACATTTGTTTGTTCAAAGATTCGTCATGCACATATTAAAGTAGTTCCCAGTCTCTTTTTCTCCATTCCCACTTTTAGCTCTTTTAGTTGTTTTTTTTTTTGATATTTATCTTCAAAAGCCTAAGATCACATTTACATTGCATTGATTTTTCAGATTTAGGTGGTATTTGTTGACATTGTACCATGGAAGATGAGAATTTAGCTCTTACTACACACATGTACCCTTACTATATCCCATCCTCTCCAAAATAGTTTTTTTTATAATTTTGGTTCGATAATCTTTTGATATTTACTTTATTATAATTATATCCAGAGCTGAGTCATATATAAACTGATTACTTTTCCTTTCATGCATCCTGATAATTCTCTCTTTTCCCCCAAAGATTAACAGTTGTCTTGTTTTTGGTGTGCGTTATGTGTACGTGTTTTGTTGTTACTGTTTTTGGTTTCCATATACTGATTGCTTCTTATTTAGTCTCACATTGTTCTAAAGGTTGAATCTTAAGACCTTCAAATACCTGAGACATTCTATCAATTACATTCTTCTGACAATGGTTGCTCCCATGCTTATCATCCAGGAATCTCCCTTCACTTTGTGTTATATTTGTTTGAGAGAGAGCAAGCAGAGGAGAGGGAGAGAGAGAATCTTAAGCAGGGTCCATGCCCAGTATAGAGCCCAATGAGGGGCTTAGTATTACGACCTTGAGATCATGACCTGAGCTGAAATCAAGAATTGGATGCTTAACCAACTGAGCCACTCAGGCACCCCTCACTTTGTATTATGAATTGAATGTTTGTGTAGCTCCACAGATTCATATGTTGAAGCCCTAATCCCCAGTAGGATGGTATATGGAGATTGGACCTTTGGGTGGTAATTAGGATTAGATAAAGTATTGAGGGTGGCTTTGATGATATGATTAGTTCCTTTTAAGAAGAGACCAGAGAGGTTGCTCCACTGTGTGAGGACACACCATGAGAGGATACAGCAGTCTGCAAGCCATGAGGACAGTAATCATCAGAAACCAAGCCTTTTGGCACCCAGATTTTAGATCTCCAGTTTCTAGCCTATGAGAAGATAAATTCCTGTTGTGTAAGTGACCCACTCTATATTTTATTATGGGAGTCAGAAGTGACTAAGACACTCATTCTGCAGTTTCCTTAGCTTCTTTCCTGTGTTGAATCTCCTGTTTTCCTATATATTGACTCATCTTTGGTGTTACAATCTGTTGTTATGGTAGAACCAAGACCATTAAATGGACATCCAAAAAAACCTAGACATCCTCATGCAAAAGAATGAAGTTGGATCCTTATCTAATATCATATACAAAATTTGACTCTAAGTGGATCAAAGACTTAAATGAAAGACCTGAAACTATAAAATCTCTTAGAAGAAAACAGGGCAAAGCTGCACAAAATTGGACTTGATAATGATTTCTTGGGTAAAACACCAAAGGTACAGCCAACAAAAGAAAAAACAGACAAATTTGACTTCATGGAAACTACAAAATTTTGTGAATAAAAGACATTAACAAAAGAGAAAAAAGGCAACTAACAGAATTGGAGAAAATATTTGCAAATCATATATCTGATAAGGGATTATATCTATAATATATAGAGAACTCCTAAAAACAACAAAGAAACAAACAACGTGATTAAAATTTGGCAACAGACTTGAATAGACATTTCTCCAAAGAAGATATACAGATATCCAGTAAGCTCAAGAAAAGATTGAAAAGATTCTCAGCATCAGTAATTAGTGAAATACCACCTCATCCCTGTTGGGATGGCTAATATCAAAAAAACGGGGGTGCCTGGGTGGCTCAGTCAGTTAAGTGTCTGACTTCGGCTCACATCATGATCTCACAGCTCGTGAATTCGAGCACCGTGTCGGGCTCTGTGCTGACAGCTCAGAGCCTGGAGCCTGCTTTGGATTCTGTGTCCTTCTCTCACTCTGCCCCTCCCCCGCTCATTCTCTCTCTCTCTCTCTCTCTCTCTCTCTCTCTCTCTCTCATCTCTCTCAAGAATAAATAAAACATTAAAAAATAATTTAAAAAAAAACAAAATAAATGTTGGCACATGTGCACAGCCTTCTAGCTTCCCAAGATTGTGTCAGAATTTTTAAAAGCCCTCTTTGGACACCTCGTTACCCAGATTGTTAAAATTTTTAGCTCAGCTCCTGTTTATCCATATTACAGCCGTTGGCAGCTGTGATATTAAACAGTTGCAGGTAATTGTTTTCAACAAATATCCTGAGGGATTGGGCTTTTCCTGTAGAGTAAACTACATGACTGGTTAAATAGGAACACCTTGCCAGTGTGGCTCTGTGCTTTGGGGTTAGGGTTTTTTGAGGGGCTCAAAACCTGGCCTTGCCCCATTGAGGGTGCAGGATTGCTGCTTTTCATAGCTGTCATGGTGGCAAGGCTGCTAGTTTTCAAGATTATTGTGGCAATCAGGAGAGAGGGCTGGGAATCCGCCTGGTTAATGCCAGAAATCCTGCTGTTCTTACTAAACTTCACTAGCTTTTCTTGAATTAATGCTTCTCAGATTGTGGCAAACCTTTGATTAATTTCCAGTGTTTCAAGTAAGTTGATGTGGCCAAATTTGCAACTGTTTTCAGTGCTTTTATGGAGGCTGTCACTTGGCCATTCTTGAAGTGCTTCTTGGCTTATTCCCCTTGTAAAGAATCCTCTTCGTCTTCATTTTATGGAATGTCAGGAAGGGGACGAAAACAGGTAAATGTGTTTGGTCTGTCATCTTTACCCAGAAGTCTGCAGCTTTTTTTTTTTAATTTGCCACTGCTTTGTTTTATGAGGTGGTTACTTACATTTCAATTACCATTTTACAGTTATTTGTGTTGACTTGGAAAGTAAGTGTCTGAGTTGGGACCAGAGCCAGTTTTACTCACTTGTGATTTTCAACAGCCTGCAGGGTTCCCAATGATGTGTTGATATGGTCATGATTTTGCAAAATTTGACAAAGCAAGGTATTTTTTTTCTAAATAGCCCCCCTCCACAAGTCCATAATTTAAGCTCAGGTCCCACAAAATTTGGACTCATCCCAGACAGGCTAATAGACACATACATATGAACATATTTTCATTGATTTTATTGACTGTAGTGTTATCTAGAACAGTGGTTCTCAAACTTGAACATGTCTATAAATCACCAATTAATCTTTTAAAATTCTAGTATGTGTCAGTATTTCTGGGGTGGACCTAACACTATGCATTTCTAACTAACTCCCATATGTTACTGATTTTGCTTGTCCATTATCACATTTTGGTTTTGTTTGTTTGTTTGTTTTTAAAATAATTTATTGTCAAGTTGGTTTCCATACAATACCCAGTGCTCATCCCAACAAGTGCCCTCCTCAGTGCCCATCACCCATTTTCCCCTCTCCCCCACCCCCATCAACCCTCAGTTTGTTCTCAGTATTTAAGAGTCTCATGGTTTGCCTCCCTCCCTCTCTGTAACTTTTTTTTCCCTTTCCCCTCTCTCATGGTCTTCTGTTAAGTTTCTCAAGATCCACATATGAGTGAAAACATATGGTATCTATCCTTTTCTGCTTGACTTATTTCGCTTAGCATACTACCCTCCATATCCATCCACGTTGCTGCAAATGGCCAGATTCTTTCTCATTGCCATGTAGTAGTGTTTCCATTGATATATATAAACCATATCTTCTTAATCCATTCATCAGTTGATGGACATTTAGGCTGTTTCCATGATTTGGCTATTGTTGAAAGTGCTGCTATGAACATTGGGGTATATGTGCCCCTATTCATCAGCACTCCTGTATCCCTTGGGTAAATTCCTAGCCATGCTATTGCTGGGTCATAGGGTAGTTCTATTTTTAATTTTTTGAGGAACCTCCACACTTTTGCAGAGTGGCTGCACCAGTTTGCATTCCCACTAACAGTGCAAAAGGGTTCCCATTTCTCCACATTCTCGCCAGCATCTATTGTCTCCTGATTTGTTCATTTTAGCCACTCTGGCATGAGGTGGTATCTCAGTGTGATTTTGATTTGCATTTCCCTGATGATGAGTGATGTTGAGCATCATTTCATGTGTCTATTGGCCATCTAGATGCATGACCACATTTTGAATAGCAAGAATCACCTTTCCTTTAATGATAAGAGAATTTTGAACACAAAAAAAGACTTTGAAGGAGTACAATCCTTCTTTCCTAAATTTTAAATTAATTAGGAGAGTTAACGAAGGAAGGGATAGTTCAGAGGCAATCAAAAGAATCTCCAAGCTTCATTTTTTTCCCAATTGGTTTCCTGCATCCAACTCTTAAAATTAAAAAAGAAAAAACTTCCCTTCTCATTCACTTCATGCTTTTTAGTAGCTGCCAGCAAGAAGCAAACCTGGCTGATATTAGCGGTAATCCCTTTTCCTGCTTCCTAACTTCCTTGGTTGGAGTTGCTCAAACACAGGGTCCAAACACAGGGTCTCACTTAGCTCACTGTTCTCATATGATTTCCTGATTTGCCTCAAATCTAGATGATTCTGACAGGACAAAAACAGGTGAGAAAAATAATAAGCATCTCACCTATTCCTGCTTTGTTCATCACTTCATTTTCCCCATATCTCAATGCCTGATGCCACCTCCATAGTCACTAAAATTCCACCAAGGTGTATGCTTCCCTCTGTTGGCCTGGAACATGTGTATGTATTTTCTTATTATGTGTCCTCCCCATTCCTCATCAGGGCTGTCTGCTTCTAAATAATAAACTTTTTACAAAGGACAATTTCCCTATTCAGCAGGTGAAGCTATATTAGAATGATAATAAAATTAACATTTTAAGAGAATTTGTGATTTGGTTTAATTAAAAGTGAGGGATTTGTGCAGTTGTTGATTCAATCAGAGAAAGAAGCTATTTGCTCTAGTGTCTAAAATTGTAAATGAGGATCAGAGTCACTTGATGTATAGAAAAGACCTCTTTGAAAAATACAGTAAGCTACAGACAAAAATTCACTCTTCACATTACTTTTACATTGGATTGGTTAATACATATCTGGTGAGGTAATATTTATTCCTAAAGCTACACGATTAAAGGATGCTTGGGGAAATAATCAGTTTCCCTTTATTTTCTAGGATCTTACATGGTTCATCAAGTCATTGCATTTGCTTTTAGAATTGGAGTTTAATGAAGAAAAACTTTAATATGATTGACTGATTCTTCATCTTCATTAAATGAAACTGTTATCTTACAGAAATATTTCCTTTTTTCTTTGTTTTTAGGTTGGCGTTGTAAACGGTATGGTCACCGAACAGGCGACAAAGAATGCCCTTTCTTTATCAAAGGCAACCAAAAGTTAGAACAGTTCAGAGTAGTAAGTAGAACCCCACCTTCTAAATTTACATTTTGAATATTAACGAACCAGGCAGTAATCAGTGAACTGGAAGTTCACATAGAATACATTCGCAGAAGCGTTTGGCCAGGGTATCCAGTGTTGACTACATCTCTTGTTAAATTACGTTTGTGTGACAGATTAGTTAACAAAAAACTAACTTTTTATTAAAGTATTATTTGTTTATACCTTGGGATTAGTGATTCTTTTTCTAAAGCAGACATTTTTATTTATTCAATTATTTGTTTTAAGTTATATAAAAATCATGTTAGGGTTTTAGTTTCCCATTTTTTTAAATGTTTGTTTATGTTTGAGAGAGAGACAAACAGAATGCAAGCAGGGGAGGGGCAGAGAGAGAGGCAGACACAGAATCCGAAGCAGACTCCAGGATCTGAGCTGTCAGCACAGAGCCTGATGCAGAGCTCAAACCCACAAACTGTGAGATCATGACCTGAGCCAAAGTCAGATGCCACCCAGGCGCCTCTAGTTTCCCAGTTTTTATTTATTTCTTTGTTTGTTAATGTTTATTTATTTTGAGAGAGAGAGACAAAGCATGAGTGAGAGAGGAACAGAGAGAGAGGGAGACACAGAATCTGAAGCAGGTTTCAGGCTCTGAACTGTCAGCACAGACCCCGATGCAGGGCTTGAACTCACAAACCATGAGATCATGACCTGAGCTGAAGTCAGATGCTTTACGACTGAACCACCCAGGTGCCCCTCCCAGTTTTTAAAGATTAGATGTCTTTATAAGCTAGAAGTGTATATATAAATTATATGTGCTCTAGATGATAGTAAAATAGACCTATTATTTCCTCACTTTATTTTAATAGAGTCATCTCCAAAAAGTGTTAATTTACCATTCAGTAACTGCTTCTGCCAAGTGAAATATGCTACTGTCTGGATGTACTGAGGTTATCAGTATGTCAAACTGGGGTCAACATTCTCTAAAGGTTTTAAAGAATTTAAGATGTTGTGTTTTCATTTTAATAATCTGAAATAATTTCTTTTTGATCCATCATTCCACTTCTAGGTGAAATGTCCATTTTTACAGATAGCATAGAACATAGTTTGGTGATAAATCTCAAAAACTTTGAACATATTCTTTTTTTTTGACTCAGAAACCCCATTTCTAGGAATTTATTTTAAGGATACAAGAGAACTTCAACATATACACAACTGTTTATGACTAAGGTTATGTATATATAAAGATGACTCTCACAATTATATGATTGAAACAATGGAAACTGAAGAAAAATTGGAAACTTAATAGTCTAATATATCATCAACATAAATTTATGTAATGTACAAATTATTTAGTCATTAGGAATTATTTTTTTAAAATTTTATTTTTAGGAAAAAAAAGGTTTTATTAGGGACGCCTAGGTGGCTGAGTCGGTTAAGCACCCGACTCTTGATTTTAGCTCAAGTCATGATCTCACAGTTTATGGGTTTGAGCTCTACAGTGGGCTCTGTGTTGACAGCATGGAGCCTGCTTGGTATTCTCCATCTCCTTCTCTTGCTGCCCCTCCCCGGTCACATGCCCATTCTCTCTCTCTCTCAAAAATGAATACAACATTTAAAAAAGATTTTATTTTTATTTTTTTAACTTTTTTTTTAAATTTATGTCTTTATTTTATTTTGAGAGACAGAGACAGAGAGTGAGCGGGGGAGGGGCAGAGAGAGGGAGATACAGAATCTGAGCAGGCTCCAGGCTCTGAGCTGTTAGCACAGAGCCCGACGCAGAGCTCGAACCCACAGACTATGAGATCATGACCTGAGCCAAAGTCGGACACTCAACCGACTGAGCCACCCAGACGCCCCAAAAGATTTTATTTTTAAGTAATCTCTGTACCCAGTGTGGGGCTCGAACTCACAACCTCCAGATTAGGAGTCACATGTTCCACCAACTGAGCCAGGCAGGTACCTCAGAAATTATGTTTTAGAAGATGTCATGGGAAAATGTTCACGAAGACATAAATAAAACACAATAGTTGTGCATATAGTAGGATTAATATTCTTTCATAAATTTATTAATATTGATTGAAAGGAAGAGACCAAATATTAATAGTAATTATCCCCAGGTAGGGAGGTAATAGGTTTCTTTAAAATAATGGTACAGCCGCTCTGGAAAACAGTGTGGAGGTTCCTCAAAAAACTATCAATAAAACTCCCGTATGACCCAGCAATAGCACTGCTGGGGATTTACCCAAGGGATACAGAAGTGCTGATGCATAGGGGCACTTGTACCCCCATGTTCGTAGCGGCACTTTCAACAATAGCCAAATCATGGAAAGAGCCTAAATGTCCATCAACGGATGAATGGATTAGGAAGATGTGGTTCATCTATACAATGGAATACTACATGGCAATGAGAAAGAATGAAATCTGGCCATTTGTAGCAAAGTGGATGGACCTCGAGGGTGTCATGCTCAGCGAAATAAGTCAGGCGG
>JAQQST010001068.1:0-13592 GCA_028646485.1 Cryptoprocta ferox | reverse complement strand
GAATTTAAATTTTAAAAATTAAAATAAATACATAAATATAAATATATTATTAGAAAACTAAATCCAGGATACAACATGGTAGCATATTTATAATCTCAAATCTACTCCTGTATTTCAAAATTTCTAACGGCAGCTTCCTCAGAAATGTTCCCTACCAATTTGCTAAGAATTTAAATAGAAAAAATGAGATACAATTTGAAACCTTCCTAATTTTTTCTCAAGCTATCAAAAAAAAAAACCTTACAAAAAATCCTTCTAAGATAGTGCCTAGACACAATAAATAGCATATAATTGCTTCTAACAAAAATAATAATTAAGATAAGCACAGTAATTTCCAGTGTTACTACTGAGAAATCTGAAACTATTCTGATTCCAGATTCTTTATATATAAAATAACCTACTTCAGCCACAATCACCACCACCACTTCCTCTCTGGAAGCTTTCAGAAGCTTTGTTTCATCCCAGTAGTCTGACATACCTTGGTTTGAAATCTTTTACCATTAGTTATGCAAAGTACTTATGAGTCCTTTCAATTCAAAGAATGGTTCCTACATTTTGAGAAATTTTCTTGTATTATTTTTTTTTGTTTTGAACATTTTCTCTTCTTTTTCTAGAAATACATTAATCATATGTGAACATCCTGGATGTTACTTAGTTAATAACCATGTGATTTTGTTTCTATACATATTAATTAGTTTTACAAACTAAGTAAATGGTAAATCTGAGACAGGAATCTGAGCAATGAATCTCTGACTACCAATCTATAGCTTTCCTATAATGCAGTTGGTGAATTTCAGAGCCAAATCTTGAACATCTCTGGTGGTAGCAATAACTTCTTTTGGTGAGGGATAAAGTAAAATTTCTAGCTAAAAATTTAAAATCTTACTGCAGTCTTTCAAAAACAGTAATAGGAATCCATATGCATATGATTTTGGGGAGGGGGGAGCATCTTTAAAACATGACATGAACACATAGTTTAAGAACATCCTAACCTATATAAAGCTATAAATCAGCATGGTGGCACCTTGGGGGCCCAGTTGGTTAAACATCCCACTCTTGATTTTGGCTCAGGTCACAATCTCATGGTTTCGTGTATTCACGCCTTATATTGGGCTCTGTGTGCTGATGCTGTGAGCCTGCTTGGGAATCTCCCTCTCTTTACCCCTCCCCTGCTTGTGTTCTCTCTCCCTCTCTCAAAATAAATAAATAAACTGGAAAAAAAAAGCTATAAATCACCATGAAGAACTCTGAAAACAATGGCCATAAATAATCAGGTACCATGACAAAACAGAGACAAAGCAGAGATTTAAAGGTAGTTTCTCCTGGTAAGTTTAGCCAAGAAATGAAACACAGGACAAAAAAATATCTCTTCCTAGAGTCCATAGATATTTAGTATATCTCTTGAGATCTTCTTGTATCCAAAAAATCTTATAGTTACTGGAAAAGGTAGAAAAATATGGTAAAATTATAATTCACAAATTAACTCACAACTGAAAATTCACCTGAACACATACCAAAAAGCTGCATATCACCTTATGCTAATATTCTCTTAGCAGCTTACAGAGATTGAAACACAAACCTTAAGGCTAAGACGCAAAATTTCCCAGCAAAAAGGTTTTAATCAGTAACCATAACTGTGGTAAATGCATTTAAATACAACTATACAAGTGTATAATTATTATGAAATCTACAGATTAGCTCATTTTATTTCTACTGCTTTCTTTTTCCTTTTTGAGATTTCAAAGACTAAGGCCAAGAATCTGTCCTTAAACATCAACTAGTCTTTTTATACATTTATAATCCTTCCATAATCAACAAGTTTCCAATCCTAGAAAACATTTCTTCTGGAAGTACGCTTATTTCTTATTTCAGTACCTAGTCATTATATTTTACACCTATTGTAGTTCACTATATTTTCTTAAGTATGATCCATGGCACTAAAATCCTCAAATAATTATAAATTATTACTTTTAGAAATTAGAAGTCAAAGGAACTCTAAGTAAAATATTGCTCCAAACACATCTAATTCCCAATCCACCTACTTTCATCATGAACTCTTTCAATGTTGAAGGCTCTGCTATGTTGATTCAAACTTAGCTGCTGTTCGTGAAGGTCCACGGGAACAGGGTTTATGCCAGTCCCTTCAAGGTACAACCTGATTCGCTGCCTCCATAACCACCTTAGAAGAGTGAAGGAAAAGCAAGTTATGTTAACATAGAATAAAGTATTTTTAGAATTAGACATAATTTCACCAAATTAAAAAATTAAAAATTAAATTAAAAAGGTAATATTAAAAAACTAGTTATTCCACGAACAAATTATACCAGAGACACCTAAAACCCACAGGTTCCTACTCAAAGACAAATTTAGAGATTTAGTTCTCTTTTCAATTATAACAGAAATCTCTAATGTATTTAGACAGAACCTCACACATAACTTGAATTAAAGTCACATTCTTTATCATATATCCATTAAATCTAAAATGCTGAGTTAGATATAGTTGTATTTTGCTCATACAAAAACATAACATGCAAAAAAGAAAGCACTCTGAAACTAAAATAATATTGTGTTACGGTGGTCAGATTAAACAAAACTCCCTCCCCTAAAGTTTTGTAATGATGATTTTTATAATAAAAGAAAAAAGAAATCAATGACAAATATTTAAGATTATACTTAAAATTTAAATGACATTTTTTATAAAAGGCGAAAAAAATCATATAATTGATCTCGAAAATAAAAACTGATGTATCAAAAAGCCAGTGAGACTGAGTCTGCTAAATTAGCATATAAAAATATACTCCCACTTGGCAGCTATAAACAGGTCATTTGTAGAGGGGCCAAACTTTTGAAATGAATAGAAACTGGAATCATTATAGATAATTCCAGAAGTCAAGAAGATTTAATACAATTTCACAAAAACCAGAGAAAAAGCTTTCTCTACAATAAAAATCTAGTCCAAACCAGGAAATAAAAGTAGTCCAACTTGGCTCACTCATCTCAGCTCCTCCCCTCACCCTTCTCTTTTCAGGACAGCCTGGACACTGAACACAGTAAGTGAAAGAAATATGAGAAAACACCCCCCTGCTTAAGATACACTTAATATGTAAAATAAAGATACTAGGAACCTCAGCACAGTGGAGTAAATCTACCCTTCAGCCATTCTGGATGGGGGATGAGGATAAAAAAAATCAGAATTTGAACACTTAATTTTAGCCAATAGTTTTAATTATCTTTCTACCAAACTGCTAAGAACACAGAACAAGGTTAAGAAAGTAGAAACGTGGCCTCTATCTCACTGATGGAGAAAACTTCTCCACATGCAATTATGTTACAGGTCAAGGGCATTTGTCAGGGTTTCTGGACAGTTCCACCTGGACTAGAAGAAAGTAAGGTAGAGGTGTTTGTGACTCAGCTCATTTATTATTTTTTATGGCTACTGTTGTAACTATAGACTAAGCCAAATATTATTTAACTTGTTCTGTTCAATAGCATTTCTAATGGCATATATTTATTAAGATTATTTATAAAAACAATCGTTAGAAATTCCTACCTGAACTCACCACGATAGAACTTCTGTAAGGCTTCTGGAAAGGAATGTGTGTATCGAACAGGAAGACATAAATGACCCTCAGATCTTTAAGAAATTTGGAGTGGTGTAAAGGGAAGAAAGAGGGGGAAAAAAAAACAATTCAAAAGGTATCAATAAACGACAAAAATCAGACATAAAATCTTGTAAATTTTTATTCTATACTCCATTTTTTGCTATAAAGTTTTCTGTATTTTTAATAAGACAAAAAGACCAAACAGAAAGACCAAAATGATTTTACATACAGCTTTAATGTCATGATACACAAAACTACTTAAATTTCCACATTACAGTGAAACTAAACAGCAAATTTGCCATGACTGATTATCCTACAAAATTATCTGATGGTATAGTGGTGTTTGGATCCTACTTTTAAATTATTTACGTGTTAACTTTAGGCAAGTCATTTTAGCATCAGCTTCCTCATCTCTAAAAGGGTGAGAACCACCAATCTCAAAACGTTATTCTGAGGAATAAAACTATTTGTGTGAAAGTAAACCATAAATCTCTTTTAAATGTCATTTAAGATATTCCAAGTCATAAAGAGAAATCATAAAGCTTAATCCAATGCAATCCTTCATTTATTCAAAATATATATAAGGATGAACTCCTTTCAGGAGTTAATAAGAGCTTGATGTATGAGGCACCTGGGTGGCTCAGTTGGTTGAACATTTGATTTTGGCTCAGGTCATGATCTCGTGGTTCATGAGTTGGAGCCCTACGTCAGATTCTGTGCTGACAACTCAGAGCCTAGAGCCTGCTTTAGATTCTATGTCTCCCTCTCTCTTTGTTCCTCTCCCTCTTGCACTCTTTCAAAAATAAATAAACATTTTAAAAAAGAGCTTGATGTAGAAGACAAATTTTTTTTAAAAACTGCAAATCACAAAGAGTTAAGATTGCCCATAGTTGCTAAGGAAGATGAGAGAATATGGCACCTAACATGAGAAAAGGTGTCTATAAAGCTCAATTATCATCAACTACATGATGCGTTGATCTTGAAGGAAATCTTGAGAGTAGGCTTTGCAAAACAAACTCTTCATAATAACTACCTTAACTTTTAAGCATGAAGAGCAGAGAAAAAGATTTTTACAAAGTCATAACTAGTAAATTTCTTTATCTGAGTGGATCAACACTGAAATTAAGAAATTTAAAGCAAGGCCTAAGTTTTTTAATTTTTATATTCCCTGCAACACTTTACATAGTGCTAAGTATATAAAAAAGGTATCAACAGTCATTTGATAGAACAATACCTGCTAGGGTCAACTGCAGGTCTAAAACATCCTAGAGAGAACAATCTCTCATGAGGTTATAGTCTGATATAAGCTAGGGCTGTCAGCATCTGAAGGTCAGACTTGGCCTGAAGGATTCATTTTCAGTGTGGCTCACTCACAGGGCTGGCAAATTGTGCGAGCTACTGGCAAGATGCCTCTATTCTTCTCCATGTGAGTCTCTCCATAGGGCTGCTTGACTATCTTCCCATCATGCTGGCTGACATACCCCAGAATGAATAATCCAAAAGACCAAAACAGAAGCTGGAATACCATTTATGACCTGGCCTTGGAATCCACACACTGTCATACCATATTCCATAGGCCAGCCCTGATTTAATACAGAAGGGGATAGGAAACCATATAAAGGTGTAAATGCTAGGCAGCTACCTTGTAGCTGTAGAAGGCTACTATATGCCTTCTATCCTATTTTAACTATTCAGCATTCAAATATCATAATTATTTAAAAGCTCAGTAGACGGAGTGCAGAATACAAACGAGACAAACTGAAGTTATATATTTAATTTAAATGAGTCCATGTGAGTGAACCATCTTAGAAGGGTAATTTCCAGCCCAAGTCAAGCCTCCAGGTGCCTGCAGCCCCAGCTGACATCTAACTATAACCTTATGAGGAAACCACCCACCCAAGCCAGTCCTGAATTCTAGATACACAGAAACCAGGAGACATAATAAATGATTTTTACTGCTTAAACCTTTAAGTTTGATTTGTTATGCAGCATTTGATAACTAACAGAAGAAAGAAAATTTAAGTTGAATTTTAACTTCTGGGATTATTTAAGGCTTGTGAGTCACCATAGTGTTTAAGAAAAAGAAGTCAGGCAACCTGAATTACTGAACAAGCTAGGAGGCTTAACATTTCTGGCCTGTAGACATGAAGAGAAACCAAAGGACTTCTAACGCCTATTATTCTAGGTACAAATTAGCGAAGCAGTAGTGTCTGCGTACCAGTTTCAAAATCTCCACAAGCTTAGAACTATTAAGCCAGGTTTTTAAAGGAAAACATGTTTCAACAAACTGTATGAAATGTGATCACTAAAGAACCTCTTAGTGATATGAAAGTATGCCATAAGAATTTCTAAAATACACACGCATCAACACTGAAAGCAGTCAAAAAATAATTACTGAACCGATGATCTCAATAACTTATGCTCACGAAATATTTTCTCAGCTAGTTTGGGGTCCTAGCCCTATTCCCTAAAAGCATTTAATTATTCATTTCAAAGGTTTACTGTCTATGGGCTATGTATAATACTATAAAAGCAATAGAGAAATTAAAATACAAACTCCTATACTCAAGAAATGTATAGTTTAATATAAGAGACAAACAACCAAGCAGAAAACAATATGAAGGGAGAAGCACTCTCTACAGGGAATTATAATCAGAGTCTACAAGACGCACCAAAGTCTTGAATGAACAACCATACAACTGAGTAAGTGGTACAAGGGCATTCTGGGCAAAAGCACATATAAAGGCATGAAAAGAATATGGGAGAACTTTCGGAGAACTCTTTTACTTATACTTTCAAATCCTACGGTCTTAAATATCAACAAAGCTCCTCACCAGAGGAAAAGCCTCTATCCATGGTGTCAGCAGATGCTCAGATCAAACACCTGCACTTAAGAACAGCCTTCAGAGTGGGTGGTAGAGGAACTGAGTGAGGCTGGTCAAAGGTACAAACTTCCACTTATAAGACAGTAAGTACTGGGGATGTAGTGGACAACATGATGACTATAGTCAACACTGCCATATAGTATATTTGAAAGCTATTAGGAAAGTAGATCCTAAGAGTTCTCATCACACACACACACTTTTTTTTTCAGATCTATGAGAAGACAAATGTTAACTAAGTTTACTGTGGTAATCATTTCACATGATGTGTAAGTTAAGTCATTATGTGGTACACCTTAAATTTACGCAGTCTGTATGTCAATTATATCTCAACAAAACTGGGAGAAAAGATGCAATTCAAAAAAAACAATAAGAACCAGCCTCAGGAAGAATGCTAGGCTGTTCCTAGAGGTCTCCCGTTTGGGTTTTTTTTTTTTTTTTTTTTTTTTTAACTGAAGAGCATACAGTATAGGAAGATAGATTAAACTAAAAAAGCAAATAGTCAATAGATGGTGAAAGATCATACTATTATACTAAAGAATTTGCAATGTATTCTACAGGTCATGGGGAAAGTCTAAAAGATTTTAATTGAGGAGTGGATACAATATTTGCATTTTGGAAGAAATGAAAACAAAAGTGTCATGGATGGGATGGGCTGGAAAGAGCAAGACTGGAAGCTACTGCAGTAATTTAAACAACAAACTATAAAGGCCTATGTGATGTTCGGTAGCAGTGAAGATGGCAAGAGATGGACTCAAAGGTAAGATCCCAAGAAATCAGAACTAGATTCACAGACCAATGTGGGAAGGTGGGGGGGTGGAGGTGGGGGGAGGGACAGGTGGTCATAGCTTTAGCACAGGTTATGAATTCCATTCATCAAGTATGGTAGGGGAGGGCAAAGGAAATAGGTTCATCTGCAGGCATGTTACTTTTTTTTTTTTTTTAAAGCAGGTGCCATGCCCAATGTGGGGCTTAACTCATGACCCTGAGATTAAGAGTCACATGGGGCACCTGGGTGGCTCAGTCGGTTAAGCACCCAACTCTTGACATGAGTTCAAGCCCCACGTCGGGCTCTGCACTGAGCCTGCTCAGGATTCTCTGTCTCTCTCTTTCCCTTCCTCCTTCCCTCCCTCTCTCTCAAAAATAAACAAACGTTAAAAAAAAAAAAAAAGTCACATGCACTATGGACTGAGCCAGCCAGGCACTCAGATGGTACATTTTTAATGCCACTAGATACATTTAAGTAGAGGGTAGTATGGCTAGAATAGCATGAAGAGAGACAGAAATAACAGGAGAAAAGGACACAGAATAACCAGGGACCAGAAAGTGTAGAGTCTTGTATTAAGGAGACCAACTGTTCCAGTTTGCCTGGGACTGACAATTTTCCCAGGACATAGAATTTTTGGTGCTAAAACTAGAAAAGTCCTTGGCAAACCAGGATGAGTTGTCACCCTAGCCAGAGTAAAGAATTAGATTGTATTCTGAGCTAGATGGGAAGCCACCGTAAGATATGGAGCAGAAAAGTCACATAGTATTATCAAACTTTCATAAAATGATCACTCTGGCTGCAGTGGGAAGAGAATATAAATAAGGAGTGGAAGTAAGATCAATGTTAGATATAAATATTTTGGAATCCAGGATTTAAGTTCAACCACAAATATTAATCAGTTATTCTGGAGACAGTATAAAGAGTGAAAGAGAGAAAGATGGCCCAGAGGATAATATATAAAAACACCACTATTTAAGCAGTCACTAAAATATAACATCCTTCAAAAGACACAAAGAAGTAGCCATCAGGATAAGAAGAAGTGGGGGTGGGGTGGGGGGGAGCAGCGGTCATAAATGCCAAAGAAGTACAGATGCAACAAAGGACAAGTTAGCACCAAAAATTTCCCAGAAATCAAGTAAGACAAGAACTGAAATGTCCAGTAAGTTCAGTAAACAGGACATCACTAGTAAGACAAAAGGAATGTCAATGAACTGGTAGGGGAAAATCCAGAAAAGATAGCAAAGGTTTAAAAATAACTGAAGGGGCACCTAGGTGGCTCAGTCAGTTAAACGTCTGACTTTGGCTCAGGTCATGATCTCATGGTTCGTGGGTTCGAGCCCCACGTCAGGCTCTGTGCTGACAGCTCAGAGCCTGGAGACTGTCTTTGGATTCTGTATCTCCCTCTATCTCTGACCCTCCCCTGCTCATGCTGTCTGTCTGTCTCTCTCTCAAAAATAAATAAAACATTAAAAAAAATAACTGAAGTAAGTAAGTGGAGATACCAAGCTTGGAGGTGAAGAGGAAGAAAAAGAATAATACTCAAGAGAGGGACACAGGATAAAGGATTTATTAAATTTTCTTAAAAGATAATAGTATTAAACAAGTTTTTAGCCTAAGAGGAACTATGTGTAAAGGGAGAGAGGGAAAGAAAGGGAATAACAGAACAAGGTTTTGTTTTAAGCCAGGGAAAAGGTAAAGAATTTCTAATCCAGTGACTTCCATTTCCTCTATCAGGTATGGGAGGAAGCTAATGCTGAAGGAGAAAGGACAGGGAAAGCAAGGAGCATATACAAGTCAAATAGCCCTGAAGAAGCCACCACAGAGAATGGGGAAGAGAGAGGACCTGAGCCACACAGGAAGTTTTGGGTCCAGTTCTAAGTGCTAGAAACTACAAATTGGAAGTAAATTTGGGCCCAAACTAGGCCACCAAGCTTAAGTTTCTATTATTTTTCCCAGATGGCCTCAGCAGTACTGATGGAGGAATAAAAAGGATGAGAGACTGAGGTAGGATTGAGCAGAAAGACAATGTACAAAATGTTTAAGAAATTTGTCAAGAAAGTGAATCAAGTGAGGGAAAATTAATTGAAGAAAATAGAGGGGTTCGATGCACTGAAAACCAAAGGGCAGACTTAGCAGGACTGAGGGAATAAGACTGCTGTTAAAGATAGGAGACTGTGGTCAGAGTGGAATTAAGATTTGCGAGATGGGGCAATTCTGGGTGACCCATAAAGTCCAGGTATGGTCATGGCTGTGGGTGGCTGGAATAGAATGATGCTAAATGTCGGTGAAGCTAAGGACAGAAAAAAATTAGTGATGGCAGGGTTTGGTCTCTTCATTTAATTGATGAAGTCACCCAAAAAATCAGTGGAGGTATAATCAGGAATGTAAATGAGAGACATAAGGAAAGGTAAAAGATGGGACATTAACTCATCCCTCTTCAGCAATACCGAAGGTCACCAATACATGCATTTAGGTCAAGGGCTCAGATCTATTCTGCCACAGATCCTACTCCCGGACTACCTGGGAAATCAAATCTAAGGACCTGTCCATCCCATATCATAATTTTCTACCACCAATGACAGTTAAATGCATACATATTTCTCATGCGTGAGCTATAAATAAGAGCTAGGTCCTTGGAAACAACTACAAAGAAGAAAATTGTACTAAAGGTAGAAATAAATTCTACATGCCTGGATTTCATCTCCAAAATGTTTTTGGAACATGGTTCTAACATTCATGATAACGGAGAGCAATGATGCTTCCACTTAAACATCGTGCACCACAGTAAACTCTCTGCAGCAATAAAGCACAGCAACGTGACTATGGTAGAGGAAGTAAAGACCTTCCAAGATTTAAGATTTATCAAAAATACTGTGCATAGCAAAACATAACTGTATGTCTCTCTCTCTCTCTCTCTCTCTCTCTCTCTCTCTCTCACACACACACACACACACACACACACACACCCCAAACAAAGAGAATGTGTTTTTACTTACCGTTCTGGATCAGTGTTTACTCCAATAACTGGTTTAAGTCTGTCCAGGACTTTACTTGCCGCCAGAAGCATCGTGCCATCACCTATATAACCAGATTTGTTACAGAACTAGTTTTTAACATCATTCTGACCACAAGTACTTTTAACAATCTCACTCCCACCCCATCCTGTTGACCACCACAGGCGACTCCACTTCCTTTCTACCCACTATCCCTAACCCAGGATTTGTCAATAGTGGCAAGACTGACATTTAGGCCAGATAATTCTTGGTTGTGGAGGGCTGTCCTGTGCATAACAGGACATTCAGCAGTAACCATGGCCTCTACCTGCTAGATGCCCAGCAGGAGCCCCCAGCTGGGAACTACTGCTCTAATCCTATCACTGCTATTAGCTAATGCTTTTTCCTTCTGTCATAACATCAATCCAAACTCATAAATTATTTTAATGAGAATATATACAACAAAGTGTTCAGTGTAGATTTTTCTATCAAATGCTATCAATGTAAAGCTTTAGAACGAATGTTCACTAACTTAATAATAAAGCTCAGAAAAAAAATAGGTGTAGGTATATTAGAGTCAGAGTGGGATGAAATTTATCTAACCTTGTTAAACTCAAACAATTTCAACTTTTTTTAAGACTAGTATAATTAAAATACAGTCACAACTCATTCTTTGAATCATATTTGAAGTTAAATGCACACCTTCAATATACATAGAACCTCATAATAACATCATTCACTAAAAAAGCAAAACGTTATATATAGCAGATCTTTTTAAATCTTATCCTAAAAATCAAAAAAATGCATCTTGTGGTAGGATTCTGAAGCCTTCATTACAGCTCGACCACAGTGTATCTGGAAATGTATATTAAAGAGCATTTCTGTATTCCAGTATCTTTCCCTCTGTAGAACTGTTACCTCCTGCAGCTATGACAGCATCTGCCCATCGAACAATTTCTTCATCATATTCTCTCCTCTTTACTAGACGAACCTCAATTCCCTCATTCCTAAGATAAGAAAGTAAAGGTTATATAAAACTTCCACTAATAACATAAAGGATGTTTTCTGAGAGGCAGATTATTACAATGATGTAAAATAAACTTGTTTTATAAACAAATTTACGTTTAGCTTTTCAAGTTTAGCTTCAGTTTCATTTAATTAAACAGCCAGTTAACTATGGTAATTCAAGAAGCACATGAGTAAACAAAGTTAACGATGATACCAAATCTCTACATGCTTTAAAAACATCTTGTTACAGTCCCTGACAAATAGCAATACTAATAAATGAGAATTTCATTTTCTCTATTCCTGATACTAAAATTCATTAATACAAAAATGGCCTAGAAGAGTCACATCTTGAGAGACTTTTGTTTAATTATAAAACAAAATAGTCATTACTTTAAATCCAAAATATTCATTCAGTTGTCAGACGGTGAAACAGTGACTAAAATACTTTCTACTTTGCATGTTCTCACACTGATTCTCTTATATACATATAAACTTATTCACTGACTGCATTATGAATTAACTGAAGTTCCTAGATGATATTTAGACATTCAAAGAATATTTTAATGAACACCCATATAATATAGTATTCTGTTTAATAAAACATTACATATACAGTTGAAGCATAATGTATACAGAATTATCTCTTTAGAAAAGGCACTTCTCAGACCAAATATTAACTGAAAATCTATAAAATTTTCAGAGTACAATCAAAATTTCCTTAAAACACTATAATGTCAACTCCATTAACCATGATATAGTTTTCTGAAAATTATTTTATAATGGCAATCTTTACTAAAAATCTCAGGATCATCTGCTAGTAAAAATGAAAATTAGAAGCCCTGAATACAAAAGCCCGTCCAATATCCAATCCCACTGACTTACCGTAAACTATCTAGAATATGCTCTACATTTTTGGTGTGAATATGATGCCGTTCAAGCAGTCCACTGTAGCTAGAGCCTTTCAATGCAAGCTATATCAAAACAAAACAAATTCTGTCTTATTACATGGCATACATTACACATTATAACATCTCTCTTTAAAAAATAGAGATGATTCTACGTAAAATAGATTTTTTTTGAAGGCACATTTGTAGGACTACAAAGTTTAAACTGAACTAGAAAGTCTGATTTCAGTACATCGTAATTTGGTTTCAATATCAAATACAGCATTAAGTTTCCTGAATCACGTAGTTAACAATATCTCAAAATCTGCCTATTTGGGGAGCCTGAGTGGCTCCGTCGGTTGAGCATCCAACTTCAGCCCAAGTCACAATCTCACAGTTTGTGAGTTTGAGCCCTGTATCGGGCTCTGTGCTGACAGCTCAGAGCCTGAAGCCTGCTTGGGATTCTGTGTCTCCCTCTCTCTCCCCTCCGTCCCCTTGTGCGCGCGCTCTCTCTCTCTCTCTCTCAAAATAAATAAGCATTAAAAATTTTTTTGCTTATTTTACAATTAATTTTTTAAAAGGATTTTTAACACATTGCATATGGCTACCTGAAGACCAAAGATAAACTAATATTTTAGAAGGCAGTTAAGTGACCTTTGCTACACTTGGATTTGCAGCTCTCTTCTATTCAGATTTATGAACTCTATTTGGAATTTACCCCACACAATCCAAACAAAGGGCTGGTTAGCTCACTGAAATTGGGTATTTAGATATAAAGACATATACATTCAAGAATTATCTTTCCTAGTCCCTTGGAGTGACATTTTATGTCACTACCTTACCATTAATATTCTCCGTTTAAAGTATATGTTTTCTAAATAAAGTAAAAGTAAATAAAGTAAAATGTTGAGAGAGAAGTTTAGAAATATCTTCAATGAACATCCATTTAATCAAGTAGGAATTCTGTCTAGTAGAGTGAATGCCAGAATTAAAAAGTATATTCTGGGGCACCTGAGTGTCTCAGTCAGTTAAGCATCTGACTTCAGCTCAGGTCATGATCTTGTGGTTCGTCGGTTTAAGCCCCGTGTCAGGCTCTGTGCTGACAGCGTGGGACCTGAAGCCTGCCTCGGATTCTCTGTCTCCCTCTCTCTCTGCCCCTGCCCCACTCACACTCTCTCTCAAAAATAAACATTAATAAAAAAAATTTTTTTATGAGCATATTATTTCCTTCTTCAACCTCCTTTATACCTTGCCTCTTTTATGATACAATATCAGTTTTTCAAGTACGTGACCAAAACACAATTTTAAATATATTCTTTTGCTTTAAATCATTACTGAAGTATAAAGTAAAACCACATTTTAGATAGCATTCTTAATAAGTATTTTATTTTTAAAAAAGTTATTAGTATGGTATTGGCACAAAAACAGACATATAGACCAATGGAATAGAATAG
>JAQQST010001067.1:0-13593 GCA_028646485.1 Cryptoprocta ferox | reverse complement strand
AGTGTACGAGTTTGCTGAGAGAGAGGTCCCCGCTATGCTCAGACCACAGGCACCCGGGGCCACCTGAGACTCCATGCTTCAGTTCTCAGGTGGGGACGATGAAAGCCGAGAGGGAGCTGGGCGAAGACGTGGCACGTGGATGTCATGGCCTGATGATAGAGTCCGTGCCCAGTGCCCAGTGTGGGCCAATCAGACAAGTTGTGCCTGAACCGCAGTCCCCCCTCAACATCGGACCTACCTCACACCAGCGCGAGAAAGTCCCCCCAGGTGCTGACATTCGAGCAGGGGAGAGGCTGGGAGCCAGCCGGTGACCGCCTTGAACTGGCAGGGGGACTTCTGTGCTGAGGTGGTCACTCTCCACGCACACGTGGTCGTGTCAGAAAAGAGACGTGAGGGGAACAGAACAGGAAGACCTTCTCTGCCCTCATCCTCTCCTTCTTTAAATCAAACCTGAGTTTAAATTAGATAAAATTTGCATAACATAAAATCCATCATTTCAAATGGTATAATTTAGTGTTGTTGCTTTTTTACAGCATTCGCAATCTTGTGCAGCCATCACCACTCTTTAATTCCGGAACATTTTCCCCCTCAAAGGGAAACTCTGCATCAGGTAAGTGGTTTGTCCTCATTCATTGTAGGTCTTCACAGCCACTGGTCTGCACTCAGTCTCTGTGGTTTTGCTTCTTCTGGGTCTCTCAGACTTGGTTCTGGAGAGAAACAGACTCAGCATGAGACATAAATGTGGCCGGAGAAAAAGGGAAGAAAAGAGGGATGAGAGAAAAGGAAGTGAGAGGAGAGACCTGATTTTTAGCAGGAAAATTAAAAAGGGACATCTACGTACACTTCCTTTACTAAAACCAAAGAATACAGCAGACCCAGAGGTGATCTTCAATTCCCAAGAATTAAATAGGGGTCACACATAGGCCACCTTGCATTGTCAACAATACAAGCCAGATGTTACTAGACCCCTGTGTTAGTCCACGTTTACTGCTGTGACAGAACACCAAATGAAGAGTATGGTTCCAACACAAAAGAAACTTCCTTCTCCCATAAAGTATAAAATGGTTATTCCTAGAAGGCAAGTAGCTCTCCTGCTAGCAGTAAATTCAGCGTGTACTGTCCCCCGTTTCCGGGAGAAGCTGCTGGAAGAGGGCAAAACGCGGAGCATCGTGTGTGGGATGCTCCCATGGTCTAGGGCCACCAGAGGTGCACATGGCATTTATGGCAATTCCATTGAACACAGAAAATAGTAAACGTGAGCAAATGGAAACAAACATCCAATGACATCTGCCTGGTGTTAAAGAAACAAAAATAGATCTTTAGGTGAAAAGAGCTCCAGGGCTGCAGGGGGGCTCAGTTGGTTGAGCATCTGACTCTTGATTTCGGCTCGGGTCAAGATCTCACGGTTTGTGAGTTTGAGCCCCACGCCAGGCTCTGCACTGACAGTGTTGTCTGCTTGGGATTCCTCTCTTCCCTCTCTCTGTGTGCCTGTACTGCTCGCGTGAGCCCATGTGCCTGTGCTCTCTTGCTCCCTTTTTCTCTCTTTCTCTCAAAATAAACATTTAAAAAATGATTCTATAAAAAAAAAACTCTAAAAAGAAAAGCTCTAAAGTGTCTGCATTTTTTTGGGGGGGGAGAGATGCTGTTGAATACTTTTGTATCTTAAGTTACAAAATTCTTTTTAGAATGTCTAAGATAATGACCAAGATGGTAAAAATGGAATATATATCTTCCAAAATGGGAGAGAAAGGGGAAGAGAGTTTTAAAATGGATGCCTTGGAGGAGGGTTCTGGGAAGAAGTGGGAGGGGCAAGGAGCCTGTCTCACCACCTGGACAATGATTGCACTGGCAGACCAACCTCATGTAACTAGTTCGGAAATGTGGAATCTGTTTAAGGCTTGAAACGTCCAGTGAAAGACGTGGACAGCAAGGTGTAATCAATTTAAGTCTATCTGAGCTCTTTGCATGGTAGCAACTACCCATCCCCCACTTCATCTCACAGCAGGCACCTGCCCATGTGCTCCTGGAGCGTCTTGCACCCAGCTTGTGGGAGCTTGGGTGGACAAAAAGCACCCTGTCTTCCAGACACTGGGGAGCCATGCTCTGATTGTGGATTGGATTGCTGCTTCCAATCACAGAGGTTCAACGAGACAGGTGCCATTGTTGCTCCGGCCATTCTTTGTTATAAGCCCTTCCCCTCCAGATGAAATAAATGGATTCCAGGGGATTTAAAATACGGATGCCCTACTCCACGCCATTTTTTCACGTTTTCTTCTTTCAGGAGAGTGATATTACAGAGTAGTTCATTCAAAAACAACTGCAATATGGGGAAAGTTAGAAAATGACCACGTATGCCAGGGAAAGGCTCAAAAACACTTGAGAAGACCTTAATGTTATACTTCAGGCTGATCTTCAGCACAGATACAGCCTACGACAATAAAAATGAAATGAAATAAGATAGGATAAAAAAAATAAAATAGGCACCTGGGTGGCTCAGTTGGTTGAGCGTCCGACTTCTGCTCAGGTCATGATCTCATGGGTCTTGAGTTCAAGCCCCACATCGGGCTCACTGCTATGAGTGCAGAGACTGCTTCAGATCCTCCGTTCCCCTCTCTCTGCCCCTCCCCTGCTTGCCCTCGCGCGCGCTCTCTCTCTCTCTCTCTCTCTCTCAAAAAATAAACCTTAAGAAAATAAAGTAAAAGTAAAGAGAAGCAAAATGCAACAAACCTTAGGGAAGGGGTAGAATCTGATTTCCAGAGTTACTGCATTATCTGATTCAAATATTCAGTGTTCAACAAAAGTCACAAGGCAAACAAGAAAGAATGGCTTATTCAAAGGAAAAATAATCAACGGTAACTGAAAAGGACCTAATGGCATATCTATTAGATGAACACTTTAAAACACCTGTGTTAAAGATGCTCAAATAACTGAAGGAAGTTGTGTGAATCAATATGAACAACATGGAAATATCAGTAAAATATATAACCGTTAAAAACTTGAAATTGTGGAGCTAAAAAGTATAATAACTGGGATGAAAAATTCACTAGATGGATTCGAATAGAGATTTGCGCAGGTAGAGAAAGAATCCATAAACTTGAAGATAAGATAATGGAAATTATTGAGGCTAAGGAAAATAAAGAAAAATAATAGAATAAAAGCAAACACAGCCCAAGGATTTTATGGGGGATCACCAAGCAGACCAACATGTATATCATGGGAGTCTCGATGAAGAAGAGCAAAAGGGACAGAGAGAATATTTGAAGAAATAGTGGCCGAAAACTTCCCAACTTTGGATGGAAAGCATGAATGTACACATCCAAGAAGTTGAATGAACTCCAAGGAAATTGAACTCAGTGAGACCCCATCAAGACAGCTTAAAATGAAACTTTTAAAAAAACAAAGATAGAGAGAGTCTTAAATGCAGCAAACAGTAGTGAATCATCCCATACAGAGGATCCTTGCGAAGATCATTAGCTGATATCTCATCATAAATGGAGGCCAGGGCAAAGTGCTAAAAGAAAATTGTCAATCAAGGATCCTATATCTGGCAAAACTTACCTTCAAAAGTGAGGGGGAAATTAAGACATTACCTGATAAACAAAAGTTGAGTGAGTTTGTGCACTCTAGATCTGCCCTGAAAGAGATGTTCAAAAGAATCCTGGTGGGTGAAATGAAAGAACACTAGACAGTAGTCACAGCTATATGGACAAATGATCTCAATATAGATAAATGCTTTGGCAATTATAAAAGCAAATATTATTGTAACAATAATTTGTAATAGTACTTTAAACTGTACTTTAGCTTTGCTTTCTACATGATTTAAGAGACTAATACATTTAAAGAAAAAACGTATAAAAACTAGTATTACTGTAACTTGGCTTTTAACTCTAAACTTTTTTTCTACATAATTTAGAAGACTAACACATGTAAAAGAATTTTTAGTTTATGTTTGGGGGCACACAGTTTATAAAGATGTAACTTTGTGATGTCAACAACTAAAATGAGTAGGGATGGATCTGTAAAGGAGCAGAGTTTTTGGATGTTACTGAGGTTAAGTTGGTATAAATTCAAATTAGAGAGAGGTACAAACTTAGGATGTTAAAGGTCATTCTCATGGTCACCACAAAGAAAATCGCTATAGAACACATACAAAAGGAAATGAGAAAGGAATGTAAATTTCACTGCAAAAAATCAACTAAACACAAAAAAGACAGGAAGGCAAGAAAGAATGTACAAAAAGCTATACAGAATATAAGAAAAAGGGAGCACAATGACAGAAGGAAGTTCCTTATCAGTGAGTACTTTAAATACAAGTGGATTAAATTCTGATCAAAAAACAAAGATTGGAAGAATGGATGTAAACACATGACACATCCAATAATGGATAAACAAATATGTGATATATATAAACATATATATTTAATGGAGTATTTATATATATATACACCTATGGAATATTATATATATAATGGAGTATTACACATCCATAAAAAAGAATGGGATCTTGCCATTTGTGAAAACATGGCTGGACCTAGAGGGTATTATGCTAAGTGAAATAAATCAGACACAGAAAGACAAATACCATATGATTTCACTTATATGTGGAATCTAAAAAACAAATGAACAAACAAAACAAAAAAACAGAAACAGACTCATAGATACAAAGAACAAATTGATGGTTGCCAGGGAGGAGAAGGTGGGGGAATGACTAAAAGGTGAAGGCGATAAAGAGGTACAAACTTCCAGTATACAATAAATAAGACGTGGGGATAAAAAGTACAGTATAGAAAATATAGCCAATGATGTTGTAATAGCATTGCATGGTGACATATTATAGCTGTACTTGTGGTGAGCATAGTGTTATGTATAGAACTGTCAAGTCACTATATTGTACACGTGAAACTAATATAACCTTGTATGCCAGCTATACTTCAATTTAAAAAAACCAAAAATAACCATAGGACCTATGTGCTGTCTACAAGTGACCCACTTGAGGTTGAAAGACACAAGCAGGTTGAAAGAGAAAGGACAGCAAATGATATCCGTGCATATAGTGACGAAAAGAGAACAGGGGTCGGTATACCAACATTAGACAAAATAGACTTTAGATTTAAAAAACAAAGCTTATAAGAGACAAAGAAGGACATTATATATTAACAAAAAGGATCAGCACAGCAAAAAGATGTAGTGATTATAAGCATTTGCACACATAATAACAGACCATCAGAATATATGAAGCAAAAAAATGACAGAATTGAAGAAAGAAACAGACATTTCTACAGTAGTAGTTGGAGACTTCAGTACTTCGGGCACGATAGGATGGAAAACCATATAGAAGATTAGTAAGGAAATAGAGGACAATAAACAAACTAGACCTCACAGACATCTACACAACACTCTTCCCGGCAGCATTCTTCTCAGGTGCATAGCATAGACCTGATAGACCTGGATAAACCATTTGGTAGACCGTGAATTAAGTCTCAACAGATTCAAAAAAAGATATACAAAGTATCTTCTCTGACCAGAACAGGAAGAAGTTAGAAATTAGTGACAAAAATGAAACTGGAAAAGCCACTCAACTGTGGAAATTAAACTATCCACTTTAAACAATGAATGGATCAAAGAAGAAATCACAAGGGTAATGAGCAAATGCTAGGAGACAAATGAAACACCATATACCAGAGCATGGGATGAAGCAAAAGCAATGCTAAGGGGAAATTTATAGCTATAAACACATGATAAGACAAGAAAGATCTCAGATCAACAACCTAACTTTTCTACATAAGGAACTTGAGAAAGACCACAACTGAAAACTGGCAGAAAAAGGAAATAATAAAGATTAGAGAAGAGAAAAATGAAATAGAGAATAGAAAAAACAGATAAGGAAACCAAAATTTGGTTCTTTGAAAAGATCAATAAAATTGACAAACCTTTAGCTAGATCAACTAAGAAAAAAAAAGAGAAGGCTGAAATTATGAAAATCAGAAATGAAAGTAGGGACATAACATTGATCCCACAGAAATAAAAATGATTATAAGAGAGTAATATGAACAATTGTACACCAAAATTTGGGATAACCTAGATGAAAAGGCTATATTCCTAGGGGAAAAAAACCCTACCAAGAGTAAATCATAAAGAAATAGAAAATCTGAATAGACCTATAACTAGCAAGGAGATTGACTCAGTCAGTAGTCACAAATCTCCCAACAAAAAAAGTCTTGGATCTGACAGCTTCACTGGTGATTCTATCAAACATTTAAAGGAGAATTAACACCAGTCCTCAAACTTTTCCAGAATTTTGTAGAGCCGGGAAAACTTCCTACCTCATTCTGTAAGGCCAGCAAGACCCTAATAACAAAGACAGTCAGTACAAGAAAACTACAGACCAATATCCCTTATGAACATTGATGCAAAAATGGTCAACAAAATACTAAGGAACAGAATTCAGAAGCATATTAAAAGGATAATAGACCATGACCAAGTAGAATTTATCTCTTGGATGCAAAGAAGTTTCAAAACACGAAAATTGATCAATGTAATACGCCACATCAACAAAATGAAGGATAAAAACCACAAATCATCTCAACTGATACAGAAAAACATCTGATAAACACAATTTCATGATAAAAAACCCTCAACAAAATAAGAAGGAAAATACTTTGACATAATAAAGGGCATGTATGAAAACCCCACAGCCAACATCATAGTTAATGGTGAAAGACTAAAAAGCCTTCTCTCCAAGATCAGGAACAAGGCAAGGATACCTGCTTTCCCCACTTGTATTCAAAATAGTACTGGAAGTTCTAGCCGGAACCGTTGGACAATGAGAAATAAAAGACATTAAATTGGAGAGGAAGAAGTAAAATGATCTCTTTTTGCAAATGATGTGATCTTGTATGTAGAAGACCCTAAACATTCCACAAAAAGAGGTGTTAAAAGTGATAAATGAATTTAGCAAATGAGCAGGACCCAAGGCCAACACATGAAAATCAGTTGCATTTCTATGCAAAAACAATGAACAATCTGAAAAGGAAATTACAAAAACAATCCCATTTACAATAGCATGAAAAGGAACAAGACACTTTGGAATGGACTTAACCAAGGAAGTGAAAGACTCATGCAATGAAAACTGCTGAAAGAAATTAAAGAAGACATAAATCAATGGAAACACATCCCACGCTCATGAATTAGAATACAATATTGTAAAAATGTCAAAATACTAGAAGTGATCTACAGATCCAGTGCAATCCCTATCGAAATCCTAATGTTGTGCTTCGCAGAAATTTAAAAAAAAATCCTAAAATTCATATGGAGTCTGAAGGGGTCTCTAGTAGTCAAAACAATCTTGAAAAGGAACAACTGGGAAGACTCACACTCCTTCATTTCAAAACCTTACCACCAAACTACATTAATCAAAACAGGATGGTGCTGGCCTACAGACAGGCATATAAACTAATGGAATAAGACAGAGAGCCTGGAAATATACCCTCACGAAATGGTCCAATAATTTTTTACATGGGCTCCAAGACCATTCAATGGGGAAGGACAGTCTTTTCAATAAATGATGCGGGGAAAACTGGATGTCCATGTGAAAAAGAATGAAGCAGGAGCCTTATCCTCAAACAATGTATAAAAGTTAACTCAGTTGATTAAACACCTAAGGATAAGCCCTAAACAACAAAACTCTAATAAGAAAACAGAGATGGAAATCTTCACACTGGATTAGACACTGATTTTTTTTTTTTGATATGACAATAAAGGCACAGGTAACAAAAAAAAATAGACAAAATTGACTTCATAAAAATTTAAAAATTTTTTGTATCAGAAGACACTATTCACTGAGTAAAAGGCAACTTACAGAAAACATATTTATAAATCATATACATGATAAGGTATTAATATCATCCAGAATATATACTCTTAAAATTCAACTACAACCAAAAACCCCAAATGATCTCATTCAAAAATGGACAAAAGACAAGAATAGACATTTTCCCAAAGCAAATATGCAAATGGACAAAAGCATACAAAAAGATGCTCAACATCACTAATCACTAGGGAAATGCAAATCTAAAATATGATATGATTTCACATCCATTAGGGTGGCTATTATCAGCAAAACAGAAAACGACAAATTCTGGTGAGGATTTAGTGAAATTGGAAACTGTGTGTACTGTTGGTGGAAATGTAAAATGATATAACTGATGTGGAAAAAGTATGGTGATTCCTCAAAATATTAAAAGTAGAATTACTTCACAACCCAGCAACTCCACTTCTGGGTGAAAATACACACAAGAGTTGAGAGCAGGGACCCAAAGAGATGTTTTTACACTCATGTTCATAGCAGCATTATTCACAATGGCTACACATGGAAGTAACCCAAGTGTCCACTGACAGACGAATGGAAAAGCAAAATGTGTGTACATGTATACAATGGAGTATTAGTCAACCTTAAAAAGGAAGACAGTTCAGCGGCTTGGTGTGACTGCAGGCCCAGCAAACAGGCTGAGGGCAAGCATCTGGTTTCATTGCTGAGACCACCTAACTATAAGCCCATCGCAGCCCCAGACTGGCCCCCTAACATCACAGGGATTAACCCTGGCCCACAACGGGAAAAGTGGGGCATTGCAGCCAATTAGACTGAAGGCACAGCAGTAGAATGAGCGCCATCCACAGAGGAGACACTGCTGAAGAGCACGGAAGAGAAAAAGGAATAATAAAAACTGAGGATAGGTTAAGGGAACTCAGCGACACCATCAAGTGTAATAACATTTGCATTATAGGGATCCCAAAAGGAGAATCGAGAGTAAAAGGGGGCGGAAATTTTATTTAAAGAAATAATAGCCGAAAACTTCCTGAATCTGGGAAAGGAAACAGAAATCCAGATGCAGGAGGCACAGAGAGCCTCCAACAAAATCAGCCCAAGGTGGTCCACACCAAGACACATGATAATTAGACGCACAGAGTGATAGAGAATTTTAAAAGCAGCAAGAGAAAAGAAAACAGTTACATGTAAGAGAAACCCCATTAGGCTATCGGCAGATTTTTCAGCATAAACTTTGCATGCCAGGAGGAAGTGGCCTATGATGTATTCAAAGCGCTGAAAGGGTAGAACCTGGAATTTTCTCTCCAGCAAGACCGTCATTCAGGACAGACGGAGGGGGAAAGAGTTTCCCAGACAAACAAAAGTTAAAGGAATTCATCACCAATAAACCAGCCCTACAAGAAATGTTAAGGGGAATGCTGAGTGGAAAGAAAAGACCGTGAGTAGAATAATAAAAAAAAAAAGTTGGAAACACAAAAGCAGCAAAATTAAGTATATCTACTGTATATCTGTATAAAATTCAGTCAAAGGATTCAGAAAATAATATAGAAATAAAAATAAAAGGATGTAAAGTATAAGACCACATACCTAAAACATGGTGGGGTGGGGAGGAGTAAAGAATGTGTTCAAACTTAAGCGACCATCAGCTTAACACAGACTGCTATATGCAGAAGAGGTTTTATCCAAACCTAATGGTAACCACAACTCAAAAACCTATAATGGACACACAAAAAATAAAAGAGAAAGGAATCCAACCACTAAAGAAAGCCAGCAAGATGTGAGAGAAGAGAGCAAGAGAAGAAAGGAACAGAGAACTGTAAAAACAACCATAAAAAAAGAAACAAAATGGCAAGAAGTACATCCTGTCAAAAATTACTTTGAATGTAAATGGACTAAACGGATAAAGAGGCAAGACCCATCTTTATGCTGCCTACAAGAGACCTATTTTAGACCTAAGGATACCTCCAGATTGAAAGTGAAGGAGTGGAAAAGCATTTATCTCACAAGTGGAAGTGAAAAGAAAGCCAGAATAGCAATACTTGTATCGACAGAATAGACTTTAAAACAAGCCTGCAGCAAGCAAGAAAGAAGGACACTACATAATCCTACAGGGGACAGTCCAACATGAAGATATAACACCTGAAAACATGTATGGATCCAAGATGGGAGTACCCAAAACATAAAGACACTAGTAACAAACATAAAGAAAGTAATCAATCATAACGCCTCACGTACATCCATGGACAGCTCATCCAAATGGAAAATTTCCACAAGGAAACAGTGGCTTTGAATGACACACTGGACCAGATATAACGGATAGATTCAGAACATTCCATCCTAAAAGAGTGGAATACACCTTCTTTTCAAGTGCACGTAAAACATTCTCCAGAATGGAGCACATGTTAGGCCACAAAACAAGTATCAACAAATTAAAAAGGACTGAAGTCATGTCACGCATCTTTTCCAACCGCAATGCTAGGACTAGAATTCAGCTACAAGAAAAAATCTGGAAGGAGCACAAACACATGGAGGCTAAATAACATGCATACTAACCAACAAATGGGTCAACTAAGAAATCAAAGAAGAAATAAAAAAAATGGGGAACAAATGAAAATGAAAACACGATGTTCCCAAATCTCTGGGACACGGCAAAGGCGATCTAAGACATTTGTGCAGCATAGGCCTACCTCAAGAAGCGAGAAAAATCTCAAACAAACAAGCTAAACTTATACCTGAAAGACCTAGAAACAGAGGAACAAAGGCCAAAGCCAGTATAAAGAAGAAAATAATAAAGGTTAGAGCATAAATAAAGGAAATAGAGACTAAAAACAATAGAACAGATCAATGAGGCCAGGAGCTGGTTTTTTGAAAACATAAACGAAATTGATCAACTGTTAGACTGATGAAAAGAAAGAGCAAGAAACAAATGAAATCAGAAATGAAAGAGGAAAAACAACTGACATCATAGAAATATAAAAGATTATAAGAGGATATTATGAAAAATTGTATGGTGACAAACTGGAAAGTCTGGGAGAAATGGATACATTCCTAGAAACATATAACCTCCCCAGACAGAATCAGGAAGAAATAGAAATTTTGAACACACCAGTTACTACCAATGAAATTGAACCAGTAATCAAAATACTCCCAACAAACCGAAGTCCAGGACCAGAGGGCTTCACAGGCGAATTCTACCAAACATTTATTTATTTTAATATTTTTTAAGTTTATTTATTTTGAAAGAGAGAAAGTGCAAGTGGGAGAGGGACAGAGAGAGAGAATCGCAAGCAGGCTCTGCACTGTCAGCGCAGAGCCCAAAGCGGGGCTTGAATCCACGAACCATGAGATCATGACTTGAGCCGAAGTCAGATGCTTAACCGACTGAGTCACCCAGGCGCCCCCCACCAAATATTTAAAGCAGAGTTAATATTATTCTTCTCAAACTATCCCAAAAAAATAGAAGAGAAAAGAAAGCTTCCAGACTCATTCTACGAGACCAGCATTACCCTGATACCAAAATCAGATAAACACATCACTAAAAAATAAAACTACACGCCAATAGCTGAGGTGAACCTAGACGTAAAAATCCTCAACCAAATATTAGCAAAATGAATCCAACGGTACATTAAAAAAATCAGTCACCACAATCAAGTGGGATTTATTCCAGGGTGCAAAGGTGCCTCAATATTTGCAAATCAATCAATGTGATACATCATATCAACAGGAGAAAGGATAAAAACCATATGATCATTTCAATAGATGCAGAAAAGGCATTGAAAAAGTACAACATCGATTCATGACAAAAACCCCTCAACAAAGTAGGTTGACAAAAGGGAACACAGCTCAACATAATAAAGGCCATGTATGAAAGACCCACAGCTCACACCCTCCTCAGTGGGGAAAACCTGGGAGCTTTCCCCCTAAGGTCCGGAGCAGTCGACGATGTCCGCTCTCCCCACTGTTCTTCAACATGGTGCTGGAAGTCCTGGCCACAGGATCCAGACAAGAAAAAGAAAGAAAGCCTATCACTTGGTAACGAAGAAGTAAAACTTTCCCTATTTCCAGATAACACGATACCATATATAGAAAGCCGCAGAAAGCCGGAGAAAACGAGACACGGGTGTCTGGTGCTCCAGGAAGGAACATCGCAGATACAAGTTACGGAAAGGTTAAAAGTCACAGGATGGAAATATACATCCCAGGCGACTATCGACCGAAAGGAAACAGCTGCACCCGGGATGCTGGGATGGGAGGTGCACTAGTGTCCTCAGGGGACCCGAGGAGGGTCCCCTGGGACCAAGAGCCAGCACGGGTCCCTCCCGCAACCTGCTCCCTAGGCACCTGCAAGGATGGAGACGCTGGAGCAGCGCCGGTGCAGAGGAACGCCCCGCAGGAGCCCTCGGGCTTTCAGAGGCTTCTCCAGCGACCACCTGGAGTAGAGCTGCATCGGGTGACGTCCAGGGCACTGCAAGAGACACTGCACAGGAGAAGCCCCCACCGCAGAAAGCGGCAGGTCTAGACTCTTGCCTGCCTTAGCGAGTGTGAGGTCAGCTTGGGATGGGAGGACTCGGTAACACCCTTCTCTCTTACACTCTGTTCTGTCTCAAACTGGCTGGCATATTGGGTGGCAGATGGGGAGAAACAGAAAGAGGGGAAGAGGCACACACGTGAACACACGCCCTCCTACTGCCGGCTGCAGACTCACGCAGACCCCAGTCCCAAGCGGTGAGCTCTGTGTTTTTAAATGTGGAGGACAGGAAGCAGAATATGAATGACGGAGACCCAGTCTCATAGGGGCCGGGGACGATCCGGGAGGAAGCAGCAAGCATGAAGGTACAGAGGTTGGAGATGCCCTGATCCCTAGAAAGGCACCTGTGTTCCCCGGCACCAGAGAACCCAGGGGGGAGCGGGCGCTGGGCAGCGGCTGTGTGCGCACACGGGGCTGTGTGTGCTCAGGTGTTTGTTCTTTCAAGAAACACCGACCGAATCTTAAGGCACATCACCCCTGCAAGCCACGAGGCCGGGCAGAGTTCTTGGTCCAGCGAGGAAAGACGAGCCAGAAGGCCGACGTGCGGCACTTGAGCCTGGATCGTCCATGAGCTGCCGGCAGGACTACGAGTCCCGACTGGATGCAGACGGAGCAGGACGCTGTGGGATCCATTCTCTGTTTGGTTTCCGGATTGTGGTTTGTTCCCAGCCGGTCATAACGCTGGAATGGGAGCTCTGGTAGCGCAAAGGCCATCGGTCAGCTCGGAGCCCGGCTGCCCCTCCCCTCCCTGGGAGGCTGTAGGAACCCTCCCCCTGTGCACAGCACTAGCCCAGGTGCCTCTGCGCCTGCCCCCTAACCATCCTCAGCCTGCAGCAGGGGAGGAGCCACTGTGCACTTGAACCCTCAGCAACCTGGGGCCTGCGACCGCCCCCATCCCCGCCAGGAGCAGGCTCCACCTGGGTAGCGTGGACCAGCGCCCAGGACCACGGGCCTCGAGACCTATTGCCTTTTCCCAGACCCGGTCTTTGGGGTGGAACGAACACCGGACCCAATCCCAAGCCCTAGAACACAAGCAGCGATGCACGTCTCGCTCCACACCCCCAGGGAACCCGCCTTCGCCTTCCCCCCAACACCGGGGCCCATGGCTCGGTCCCCGGCTCTCCCAGGCCTTGGGGGCCTGGTTTTCAACAGCTGTATTTAGTACACTTGATTGTCTGGATTTCGGGGGCCGGAAACTTGATGCCAAGGGTCGGGCCGTCGTGACCTTCTGAGACGTGCT
>JAQQST010001066.1:0-13594 GCA_028646485.1 Cryptoprocta ferox | reverse complement strand
ATTGTAGTGAAAGAGAGTGACCAGAGCCCTGGAAAGGAGGAGGAAGCATTCAGTAACTGAGGGAGTCTATAAGCAATGGGCCAAGTTTTGCCCAGCTCCTGTTATGAGAACTTTTTACAGCCTTCTCGGGTGATTTGATGAAAGTTCTGTCTTATTTATTTTCTGTATGATTGGTAACACGGTGCCAAACACATAGTCTGCACTTGAAGACGGGAGTCACAGAAGAAAAGTTATCCTGGTTCTTATCTCTTTACAATCTCTCCTGTATAATCTTGAATTTGTTTATTTGACCAGCACCCTGAGTCTTAGGTTATATGGTGAGATGACTTGCAACTGCTAATCCAGCAATTTCTGGGAATAAGGCTCCCTTTTACCTCTTCTCTTCTTTTCCCATCACCTTGCATCTTGAAGCTATTCCCCAGAATCTCTTCTCCTCCTCTACCCTGAAATGATCTTACTGGCTTATTGATGCCTGTTCTGAATGACAGGTTGGTGTATTTTCATTGAGTGGATTCTTTGTATCATAGAAAAAAATACTAATGTGGTTGGGGAATATACAAGTATAGTAGGCCATGAATCATCTGGATCCTGCTTACCTTCTCAGCCCTATTTTACATTCCTCTCCCCTTTAAACACTAACTTTCCTCTTCTTCCCATGTGTGACACTCCATTCTTTTGGAGGCCTTTGAATGTGCTATTTTATCTGCTTAAATTCTTACAACAACACTACAAAGTGTTGGGGGGTGGTAAAAGTGTAGTCTTATTATGCAATTAAAGTTGTTATCAGCTTAAAATAGACTGTTATAACAATAAGTTTTTTGCAAGCCCCACGGCAACCACAAAGAAAAAACTTGTAGCAATACAAGATAGAAAAAAATAAAAACAGAATCACCAAAGAATTGCCAAATCAAAAATGAAGATGGCAAGAGAGGAAAAAGAATAAAAGAAATTACAAAACAGAAAACAATGAACAAAATGGCAATAGTTAAGTCCTTATTTATAAACAATGACTAAATGTAAATAGGTTAAACTCACCAAACAAAAGACAAAGGGCAGCTGAAGGGATAAAAAAACAAGATCCAACTATATACTGCCTATAAGAGATCTCTTTTAGATTTAAGGACACACAAACAGGCTCAAAGTCAAGGAATGGAAAAACACATTCCACTCAACTGGTAACCAAGAGAGAGAAGGGGTATCTATACTTCTATCAGAAAAAAATAGACTTTAAGTCAAAAACTGTCACAAGAGCAAAGGTCTTTATGTAAGCTAAAGAGTCAGTTCAGCAGGAAGATGTAATATTAGAAAAATATACACACACAAAATGAGAAAACATCAACATATAAAGCAAACATTGACAGATCTGAAAGGAGAAATAGATAGCAATAAAATAAGGGTACCTGAGTGGTTCAGTCGTTACACGTCTCTTGGTTTCATGATCTCGTGGTCTGTGGGATTGAGCCCCATGCTGTCAGTTTGTGTCAGTTCGTAACCTGTTTGGGATTCTCTGTCCCTCCCCACTCACACATGCTCTATCCCTCAAAATCATTAAACCTGAAAAAAAAAAGATAGCAATACAATAGGGTTGGAGACTTCAATACCCCATACAATAATGAACAGATGATCCAGACTAACTGTTCATAAGGAAACAGCAGATGTGAACAACATTACAGACCAAATGGACCTAGCAGACATATTCAGAACATTTCACCCAAAAGCAGCAGACTATACATTCTTCTCAAGTGTGCATGAAACATTCCCCAGAAAAGATCACATGCTAGGTCACAAAACAAGTAGTTACAAATTTAGGAAGATTAAAATAATTCCAAGCATCTTTTCCAACCACACTGGAATAAAACTAGAGATCAATCGACAAAAAAAAAAAAAAGGAAAAATTAATATGTGGAAATCAGCTTAATTTTAAACTACTGTATAAAAAAACAAATAAAAACAATTTAGCACATATCTTGAGACAAATGAAAACACAACATACAAAAATTTATGGGATGCATACTTCCCTGGATCTCCAGGATATTTTGAGGGATATAAAAGCAGTGTCCCATGGTGGGGGAGTGGAGAGGAGGGGAAAATGGGTGATGGGCATTGAGGAGGACACTTGTTGGAATGACCACTGGGTGTTGTATATAAGCGATGAACCACGGGAATCTACCCTAAAAACCAAGAGCACGCCTTACACACTGTATGTTAGCCAATTTGACAATAAATTATATTTAAAAAAAAAGAAATGGAAATGCAGAAATGAATACAAAATAAAAAGCATAAAGACTTAGTTGCTATTAAAAAAAAGCAGAATTCCTTTTCTTATACGTTCTGACCTCAATTTCCTTTGACATTTAGAAGTTTTATACTTGAGTTATCATACAATAATCAAAGGTCCTACACACAACAATAGTGCTTGAAAGGATGTCATAGATGATTTAATCAGATCAGAGATTTGCACAAGGTCCCATAATTAATGGGAGAATTTGACAGGGACAGAATTTGATAGGAGCAACTATTTACCTCTGAAATTCTCTCTACCTCAACATTTCTATGATTAATATAATATAGTAAAAGAATGGTGGGATAGTAAGAAGGAAAACACAAAATGGTGTTTAAAAAGACATTATTACTTTAAAAATGGTACCAAATCATTACTTCTAACTGTGCCCTCAGTCAAATGCTATGGCAGGTACTAAAAACAAATTACCCAAACAAATGAATAATTGCAACAAAAACAAGGATGAAGTTTCTATTCTCAAAATGCTTATAAATTACAAGAAGAAAAGACACAGACTTAAGAAATGGTTAGGCTACAGTATAAATCAATGTATAAAACTAATAATTCAGGAAATATAAGCTCTGAAAAATTAGAGAGAGGTTAATAAAACAATTTTAAGAGTCGCTTTTGAAGAGGTGGGGCTTTGGGGCACTTGAGTGGCTCAGTCGGTTGAGCATCCAACTTCGGCTCGGGTCATGATCTCATAGTTCTTGAGTTTGAGACCCATATTGGGCACTGTGCTGACAGCTCAGAGCCAGGACCCTGCTTTGGATTTGGTGTCTCCCTCTCCTTTTGCCCCTCCCCTGCTCACATTCTGTCTCTCTCTCAAAAATAAATAAACATTAGAAAAATTTTTGAAGAGGTAGGGTTTAGGTTAAACCTTAAAGGAGGATGTCGTAAAATCATACTATGTCTTATTTCTAAAACGATTGAAATTTTAAAAATGAAAATTGTAACACCTTGTAAATAAGAAGGGGGGCACAAAGTGATAACTGACCACCAGAAAAAATGACACAAGAAAAAAATTTTTTTGGTTCAGTTTTTGATAATGAAGCATCACAAATCCTCAGCTACATCATCAGAAAAAAAGACCACTTTGCTGATTATTCTCTCCTCCAATGAGCAGAGGACAGTAGTTATCTGAGCAGGAACAATGAATTTTTTGCTGGGAGCGAAATACATCTCAAAGGGATGTTGATCCCAGGAACCTAATTTGGAGCTAATGGCTCACTGCTGAGCTCATCCACTCTGAGACAAGTCTCAATTTTATTTTATGTGTGTACATTTAATTTTTGAATATTAAGTATTTTTGACCTCTCTATATACATTTATTTCTGGTTTCATTTATTAGACTATAATTAAGAGATCAACTTGTAAAATAAGCTCAATAGAGATAAATGAAGGACATGTACTTGTTTAAAGGATAAAAAAAAAAAGGGAAAAAGTGTTGCTCTACTGAACCACACTACACACAGTTTCAGTTAGGCTAATGACTCTTTGAGGTAAAGAGATGGCATCATAAAATTAGGTCATTTCCTGAAATTGTTTGCCAGGTTTATCTTTTACAGCAAACTGTTGGGACTCAATGTTAGCCTTCTTCTTTGTGGTAATGAGAATGATAGGTAAAATAACATGCTCATATAATTGATTGTCAGTAGAGAATATGAGGCAAGGAGGGAGAGGACCCTGTAGGTGGAAGGTTTAGAATGGAGAATGGGAAAGTCCTTTATTCAAATTTTCTTAGGTTGGTGCTTATGTTAACCATCTAGATTTTGTCTTTGGGGTTAATTTCCCATGTTGCATTCCTAATACTTGAAACTTTATTTTAAAGCACATGTAAATTTCCATATAATGGAATCCGTGACATTTATTTGGCCATAATACTATCAGTGTGTATGTCAGGATGCTAAACTGGAGCAGAAAATACATAGTCTGACACAGAAGAAAATATGCAATATTCCTTACCCTGATCAGCCAATCATATGCTATTGATCAGAATGAAATATGAACAACTTGGAAACTTGATCTAACAGAATTGAGAAGGTGGGAGAACAGATTTATAATACTCAGTCATAAATAAACAAAAAGATTTTTAAATTATTTTTTTCACTAATATTAATTCATTGGTAGATATCTCAAGTAACCATTAAACACATTAGTAAACTGCACTCGTACTTCATCGCAAGAAGTACTTAAGAGTTTCCCTATTCAGGGCACCTGGGTGGCTCAGTCAGTTAAGCATCTGACTTTGGCTCAGGTCAAGATCTCACAGTTCACAGGTTTGAGACCCATGTTGGGCTCTGTGCTGACAGCTCAGAGCTTGGAGCCTGCTTCGGATTCTGTCTCCCTCTCTTTCTGCCCCTCCCCCTCTCATGCTCTGTCTTTCTCAAAAATAAATAAACATTAAAAAAAAGAGTATCCCTTTTCAACTTTACTAAATCCAATAATCTTTCAAATATTTTTTTTCAAATATTTTTAAACAAGTGATAGTTGCAATTCACAGTTGTACAGATTCAACACACAGACTACCAAGTCAATATAGTAAGGTTTTTTATTCATTTATTTATGATTACAAGCATTTCTTATGTATATATCTTATGTATCTATCTTGATACACATCCATCTCCCCATCTATCTGCTTTTCCATTTATCTGTTCATCCATTCACCTAATGATTGGTTTCTCTTTCTTTCAACTCTTTACAATTTATTTATCCCATCAGTCATCTCTATATATTCCACCTGTCTTCATCTAAGCCCAAACGAGTACAATATTAAAATATTATACAAACTCTGAGAATGCCAGGAAGTTGGATAATTATTTATGGTTACAGTTAGCCCATTTATATGCACTAAGATTTCTTCTACATGTAACTCTCAGAATGACAATGACCAAATGCTCTTGAACATAATCTAGCCCTCGTTCAGCTAAGGGAGGGAAAGAGAAGAGAGGCATGTTCTAGGGTAGACTTTGTCATATAGATGTATAAACTTGGGAAAGTTACTTTGGTCCCTGATTCTCAACTGCATCATATGTAAAATAAATATATATTGCTAAATGGTTTCCATATTCTAAAAACTTCAGTTATTAGCTATATCAAATATGTTGAAAAACCACTGTTTCATAGGTACCTTAAGTCAAATACTGTGTCTAACCAGGGGGAAACTGGTTCAGATCCTTTAGGAAATGATTCTTTACAGGTATCTTTTGATTACAAAAATAATACAACAAATGTCATAGCACCAAAATAACTTGTTACTGTTCAGAAAATAAACATATTTCTCTATTTGGAGGTGAATGACCTACATTTTGCCTCTAATTAGCATAACCCTGAAAAAGCTACTGTGTCCTTGGGTCTCTAGTTTCAGCTTCTAGAACGGGAGTGTGGATGGAATTTGCTATATACTACATATTAGTCTTTAATATATGACTACAAGTATATTTTGGAGTTAACAATACTGTTTTAAAATTGGAAAATCCACTCTAGGGAACTTAGTGACAATATAAATAAGGTGTATTCTTATTCTCATCAAAGACGGGTTTCAAAAATATTAAATACCAAATATTTTTACTTACCAAGGACCATTTTTTCCCACTTTTGAACTAAAATAATTCATGCATCAACATCTTTGTCAGCAATAAAAAATTTCATTGTTACTTCAGTGTACAGGGTAGTATACTGGGTTTTGGCTTAGAGGCTACTTACAAGAGAGTAGGAGGAAATTTACTCTTCAATGTGTGATTTATTTTTGAGACAGAGAAAGAGCATGAGTGGGATAGGGGCAGAGAGGGAGGGAGACACAGAATCTGAAGAAGGCTCTAGGCTCTGAGCTGTCAGCACAGAGCCCAACATGAGGCTCCAACTTAGGAGCTGTGATACCAATACCTGAGCCAAAGTTGGTTGCTTAATTGACTGAGCCACCCAGGTGTCCCGGGAAATTTACTCTTAAAACATGCAAATGTCTTGGGGGGAAAATACTCAAATAAATTGTTTATATCTGACAAAAGTTTAATATTTTACAAAGTGGATCTCTGTGCAGTAAAATTCTGAGTACAGATGTGATGATACTCTGTTGTAAATGTTATATTTTGTGAGGAACAATTAACATGACCAGAACTCTGTGAGCGCTAAGACTGATTACATAAATAGTTTTGCCATGAACTTATTGGTTTCTTGCAGTAGCATCGCTTTGTTGACCAACTGAATGAGGAGGGTAAATGCAGAACAGGTATTTCATTTTTGTATAAGGAAATCAAGGGGTATGATCAGTCTTCCTAGACTTAAAGATATGGCTGCTAAGTTTTCTCATGGAATCTTTGACATCTTTATTTCTAAGGGTGTAGATCACTGGATTCAAGAGGGGACTGAAAATGGTATAAAATACTGAGAGCACTTTGTCTATTGGGAAATTTGTGAAAGGCCATACATAGATGAAAATGCATGGGCCAAAGAAAAGGCTCACAACAGTGAAGTGAGCACTGCAAGTGGAGAGGGCTTTGGAGGACCCACCAGAGGAATGTTGCCGAACAGTGACCAGGATGACAGTATAGGAGATCACCAAAAGGATGAAACACACCAAGGCAATCATGCCACTGGTTGAGATCATGAATACTCCCAGAATATATGTGTCTACACAGGCGAGTTTAATTACCAAGGGGAGGTCACAAAAGAAGCTGTCCACTGCATTGGGTCCACAGAAGGGCAGATTCACAGTAAATGCTGACTCATAGCATGGAAGATGCCAACAATCCAAGAAAGTGATATGAGTCCAACACACATTCTTCGGCTCATAATGGTTAAGTAACGTAGAGGTTTACATATAGCCACATACCTATCAAAAGACATGGATATCAGCAGGACGATCTCAGCACCCCCTAATAGATGCAGGAAAAATATCTGAGTGATGCAGCCTTCAAAAGAGATGGCTTTGTGCTCACTGAGGAAATATGCAATCATTTTGGGGGTGGCAAATGAGGCCAGAGACATGTCAATGAAGGAGAGATTGCTCAGCAAAAAGTACATGGGGGAGTAAAGGCGTGGCTCTGACATGATGGTGAGCACAATAACGAGGTTCCCCAGGACAGTGGCTGCATAGACTTTGAAGAAAAACAGGAAATAGAAGATCTGGAGTTCCCAAGAACCGGAGAGACCCTGTAGTATGAATTCAGTTACGACTGATTGATTATTCAAGGCCATTCACTCTGATTTCTGGAAGGATTCTGACATTTCCAGATGGCAGGAGAACTAGGAAAAAATATAGTGATCAAATTCAAAGTAAGATTTTTTTCTTTTGAATGAAATAATTTAGTGGCATCCCACTACCAGACAGTTTCCTGTTTTATCACTTCCCTGCTCACAGTGGTCAAATACCTTACCATGGTCTTTCTGGGTATCTTAATTGATTCAATTCAAGATTAATTCTTATGACTTAGAAATTTGCTTAAAAATAAGATACAAGTCTTCATAACAGGAAATAAAGATTCAGCTATTTTAAGATTTACTCCTCAGTTGTGAAGTACTTAAAAAATTTTTCACAACTTCCAACAAGTTTTGAAGGGAAAGAATGGTAACCTTTTTCAAAACATCATGATGACTGAAGGACTGGAGTAAACAAAGTTTGAGAATCATGATAGATGATAAATGGGAACACAAAAGTGGAATGGAATGTGGGCACTGTCTCTTACAGTAGGTAGAATAAAGGAATAGAACATAAGGGAAGGGGAAATAGCTACAGAGAAACAATATATTCCAATTTTCGAATGGAGAATGTCCAGAATAAAATGAAATAGCCTCTCATTTTTAGTTCATTTCAGTCATGCAGACATGAATAATGTTTGTTTTCTACATTTTCCAAGGTCAGGCATTTTTCAAAGGCTGGTGAACATGATGTAGCTAGAGCATGAAGGGTTCATAAATTTTCAAGTATATTTTAATAGTCATTTATTTTTTAATGCTTATTTTTATTTTTGAGAGAGAGAGAGAAAGAGCACAAGCAGGGGAAGGGCAGAGAGAGGAGGACAGAGGATCCAAAGCAGGCTCAATGCTGACAGCAGAGAGCCCAATGCAGGGCTCAAACTTGCCAACTTCAAGATCATGATCTGAGCCAAAGTCAGACACTTAACCGACAGAACCACCCAGGTGCCCCTCCACCAAGTATATTTTAAACAGAAAGACTGTTAAATAGCATACTGTCTAAATATTTTTTAACTGCTAGCTTTTATAGACTTTCACCAAAGCAGTTTGAAGTAGAAAACTCTGTTTCAGGAGTTTACTTGGAATGAATAGGAGACAGGTTTAAGTAGACACAGAAGATGGTGATCATGAACGTAGGAGAAGTTAGGTAATACCCTATGCCTTAAAAGTTAAAACTAGACTTCTTAGGTAACCTAGCTCTCACTGAGATCTGAGAAGACTACAAACTGCACTGAAAGCCAATTGAAAGAGTATGTACTTAAAATTCACAACAAACTACTTTATTCTTGCCACTACACTAAGCTTTTTTCTTTCTCAAAACTCTGTTATAAATACACATTTTAAATGAATTGTTCTAAGACAAAATCCTATTTATACACATAATTACCCACATTTGCTGGCTTTTCCCCCCCTGAAATTTGAGTGCTCTTTCCTTAATTCTGTATTGTTCTCCTGACTTTATCTATTCTAGAAACTCTTAGATTTGTTTCTTGACCCACATACCTGATATTAAAATGGATGGCACAGCTCTTACTTAGGTTGGTGTAGCAGAAATAGTGGCAGCCCGAGATTCAGAAAATGTGAATTCAAATCTTGTCCTAATATGTGAGACTGGATAATTTACTAATCATCTGGTGCCTTGATCCTTTATAAATAATATAAGCTGGTTGATCTGGACAATTTTAAGATCCTTTCCACACACATATTAATATTACAATATTCAACTATTACCTGAAAGCAGTGACAACTGCTCGACGATGACCTCATGTCAATACTATGCCTAATTTCTAAGTAAAGGGGGCTCACAATTCTTGGGACCTTTGTATTTATAATGTCTGTATTGGTATGAATCAATACAGTAAATGATATAGGTTGAATAAGACCAGCTGCTCCTTGGGGAATAAACAGATGTTCAAGTTGCAGTGAAAGTTATTAAAACATTCAAGTTTGGCTACAGTTAAAGATGGGTCACAAAATGATAGGATTGTTCTTAAGTGCTTTATGTATATGGTATAGATATTGTGGGACAAGGGTAGCCAGAAAGCCAGAAGGGTTAACTTTTATCTTGGACCATAGCAAAGATAAGACAAATAAGATCTATTATTTGACTGTGGGATTGACAAATGTTATCTTGGAGTTCCTCCACTAATTTTTTTAAATGTTTATTTTGAAAGAGAGAGAGAGAGGAGACAGAGCATGAGTGGGGGAGGGGCAGAGAGAGAGGGAGACACAGAATCAGAAGTAGGCTCCAGGTTCCGAGCTGTCAGCACATAGCCCGATGCAGGGCTTGAACCCATGAATCATGAGATCATGACCTAAGCCAAAGTCAGATGCTTAACTGACTGAGCCACCCAGGCGCCCCAGTTCCTCCACTAATTTTTGAGAATAAGGCCTAGGTTTCCTTGCTCAGAGAAAAATTCGTACCATAAATAATAGGATCAATGAATTGTTTAGAGTTTAGATTTTATAATATTCACTTGAATCATTATAGAGTAGGGGAAGAAAAGAGAAATGAAAAGTGAAGAAATATATGACACATTCTAAATACTTAAAAGATGTTAAGTGATTATTAAGTCTTTCATATCTCTACATAATCAGAATAACAACCAATTTAGATAAATGTTAAATATTTCTTTATTAACTAGAAATTTTGAAATATCTACTTTGTGCTTAACTTGTACCCATCAAGTAAAAGTAAATAATTTGATGAAACTACATTATATACAGCTGGTGTAATATAAAGAGATTTGGATATTAGATTTGTAGGCCTGAGTTCACATCACAGGGAAAGATTTTACTATATTACCCTGAGTATATTACTACATTATCATTTTGAATTTTAATTTCATTTGTAATGAGAAATACAAAATATATTCAGTTTCAAAAAAATACTCAGTTTTTTGTAGTGAATTTTAATTGAGATAACACTAATTTGAAAACATAAACTAGTCAAAACCACAATAAGATATCACCTCACACCTGTTAGAATGGCTGTCATAAAAAAGGTTAAACAATTGTTGCCTAGGATGCAAAGAAAAGGGAACCCTAGCACACCTTTGGTAGGAATGTAATTGGTTCAGTCACTTGGAAAACAGTAAAGCGGTTCCTCAAGAAATCAAAAATAGAACTACCATATATGATCCTGCAACCCTACCTCTGAGAATATGTCCAAAAGAACTGAAATCAAGATCTCGAAGAGATATCTGCACTCCCATGTTCAATGTTGCATTATTTATAAAGAAAGAACCAAAGTGTGAGTCAACAGATGAATGGATGAAAATGTGGTATTACATACAGTGGAATATCATTCATTCAAGAGACAGAAGGAGATTCTGCCATTTACAATAACATGAAAGCATTATGCTAAGTGAAATAAGTCAAACAGAGAGTCACTTACATGTGAAATCTAAAAACGCTGAACGTATAAAAACAGAGAGGTGAATGGTGGTTACCAGGGGCTGGAGAATGGGGGAAATGGAGAGATGTTGGTCAAAGGGTACAGACTTTCAGTTACAAGATGAATATGTTTTGTGGATCTAATGTAGAGTATGGTGATTATAATTAACAGTACTGTTTTGCATAGTTGAAGGTTGCTAAGAGAATATATCTTAAATATTTTTACCACAAAAAATGCTAATTATATGAAATGATGGAGGTGTTAGCTAACTCTACAGTGGTAATCACTTTACAATACATAAATGCACCAAATCAACATACTGTACACCTTAAACTTAAATAATGTTATATGTTAATTATATCTGAATAGAGCTGGAAAAAATTAAAAAATAAAAGGGATATGATGAACCATATAGATTTTTGGTCAAGAAAACAACAGGTTTAAGTTTCATAAAGTAGAAATGTTACAATCACTGTATGATCAAATGCAACAAAATTAGAAAATAATGGCATTTTTAAAGGTACTTGCACATGGAAATCTAAACATCTTAAATCTCTTAAACCTGGTGGCTGAAAAACAAACTACAAACCAAAATTATAGATTTTCTTAAAATTCATAATAATAAGTATATGACATTTCTGAATCTATAAAGAATATTTAAAATGGTGATCAGAGGAAAATGTATAGCTTTAAACATTTATAAAAAATAAATGAATTAGATTCCCAACTCAAAAATTTAGGAAAAGAATATAGCCAAAGCCAAAATAAAGCTAAAGAAATTAATGAGGTAGCTAAGATGAGTAGAATCTAGTATTTTTTTTAAAGTTTACTTATTTATTTTGGAAAGACAGATATTGAGTGACAGAGAGAGAGCAGGGGAGGGGCAGCGAGAGAAGGAAAATGAGAGAATCCTAAGCAGGCTCTGCATTCTTAGCATGGAGCCTGATGTGGGACTTGAACCCACAAAGTGTGAGATCATGACCTGAGCCAAAACCAAGAGTCGGATGCTTAACCAACTGAGCCACCCAGGTGCCCCAAGGAGTAGAATTTAGTAATAAATCACAATATCAGTTCTTTAAAAAAAATCTTTGAATATATCTGGGTTGTTAGTTTTTACAAGGGTTAGGAACTCTTATCAGTCAGAGTTCAGTTTAGGAAACAGAGCCACTGTGCATTATGGGATAAGGATTCAATCATAGAAATCAGACCCTGAATACTTGTGGAAAGATCTGCAGAAGTAAAAATATGAAATGAAGAGTTGCAGAATCAGAGGTAACACTAATGAGTCAATCAAAAAAAGCAAGTCCATCTAGCCAATGAAGTAGGGACATAAAAGGAAGCCGGTACAAAAACATAACAGAAAGAAAAGAAAGAAAAAAGGAGGGGAAGGGAAGAGGGGAAGGGAAGGGAAGAAGCGAAGGGAAGGAAAGAAGGGAAAGGAAGGGATAGGAAGTGAAGGGATAGGAAGGGCAGGGATAGGAAGGGAAGGGAAAGAAATAATTATGTGAAACTTAGTTGTATGCGTCTTGTCATGGCCTGTGGCTACTGTAGATCCTCAAATCAGTCAGTCAGGAAAAAGAATTGGGATACAGAGTCAGAGAGCAAAACAAGCCAGAACCTGTTGGTATGTCTGCATCTGCATGATATCTAATCTAACCATAATGATCAGAGGGGAATGGCTACTGCTTTATGCTGACTCCTCTCACATCCTAAACAAACTTCTTTTAAACAATACTAACCCAGAAACCTGCAGGGAAGAGAATTAGGGGAAATGCAGTTCTTATGTAACCATGTTGACAACAGAAAAATGCAGTACACTTCTCCCCACAGTCCAAAGGAGAGACTCAGACAGTTAAATTTATTTGGGAGCTTTGCTGGTGCTAGAACCAACAGGATGGGTTTCCTTACATATTGGTGCTCAGTTCAAACGACTGAAATGGCTGGGGACTCTCTTTTTCCACATGGTATCTTACATCCAGTAGTCTAGCCTGGGCTTATTTACATGACATGATGAAAGTCAGAGCTGCCGGCTAGTTAAGGGCTCAGCTCTGGAATTCACACAATAGTCCTGCAGTCACATTCCATGGTGCAAAGCAATTTACAAGGCCAACCAAGATTCAAGGGATTAGGCAAAGACCCATTTCTTTTTTTTATTATTATTTTTTTAAATTTAGAGTTTATTGTCAAGGTTTCCATATAACACCCAGTGCTCTTCCCCACAAGTGTCCTCCACCATGACCATCACCCCCTTTCGCCTTTCCCCCTCCCCCTTCCGCCCTCAGTTTGTTTTCAGTATTCAAGAGTCTCTCGTGCTTTGTCTCCCTCCCTCTCCCTAACTCTTTTTCCTCCTTCTTCTCCCCATGGTCCTCTGTTAGGTTTCTCCTGTTAGACCTATGAGTGAAAACATACGGTATCTGTCCTTCTCCGCCTGACTTATTTTGCTTAGCATGACACCCTCGAGGTCCATCCACTTTACTACGAATGGCCAGATTTCATTCTTCCTCATTGCGATATAGTATTCCATTGTATAGATAAACCACATCTTCTTGATCCATTCATCAGTTGATGGACATTTAGGCTCTTTCCATGATTTGGCTATTGTTGAAAGTGCTGCTATGAACATTGGGGTACATGTGCCCCTATGCATCAGCACTTCTGTAGCCCTCGGGTAAATCCCCAGCAGTGCTATTGCTGGGTCATAGGGGAGTTCTACTGATAATTTT
>JAQQST010001065.1:0-13599 GCA_028646485.1 Cryptoprocta ferox | reverse complement strand
AGATTTTATTCTTTTTTATTGTTGAGTAATATTCCATTGTGTGTGTGTGTGTGTGTATATATATATATATATATATATATATATATATATATATATATATACAAATCTTCTTTATTCATTCATCCCTTAATGGACAGCAATCATTCTTTATAAGGGCATGAGAGGTTATTGGTACACAGTTCCCTGAGACGATGGAGAGCCATTTCCCCAGAAGGTGGCTTGATGAGAATGCAATAAGAACAAGGGAGAGGGCCTGAGCTATTCAACCCATGTGTCCTTCCAACTTCACTAAATCAGGTAGTGATCAGCATGGAATTGATTTTACACGGTAACCGTCCAAGAGCTAGCCTGTCTCCAAGAACCCTAGGATACCTCCCTGGGTCTCTGTGTAATGATAACATTCCCCTATTGACTGTTTAAAGCAAACAAAATGCCTAATGAAAGGAACATTTTTTGTTTCATCAGTTTGGGCAGAGTTCTGTCAATTTCCCAGGACCCACTCTAAATCATGTAATTATTATGCTATCTCGCATAGTAATTGGTCACCTGAAAAGCTAAGGTGCCTTGCTTCCAGCAAAAGGCCAGGGAGGAATATGTGAAAACATTTCCGGTGTAGAGATCAAGCCTGCTCCTACCAGTTGCCACAGAAACCTATATTTATAGGGTGACTCTGACGACTTCTATAGAGACAGACCTGCCCTAATGAAGAGAGCAAGTCCTGCAGTCAGATGTTTGGGACTCAATTGAGGGTTTGGGTCCCCACAGTGGGGGCTGAACTGCCCTGGAGTGTGGGGAGACAAAGGGATCCAGATCCGAGTCATCACTTTTCCCCTTTGGTGCTCGGTGCCCTGGCCATCTTGTAGGTAGAGCCATTGGGGTCCTGCCAGGCTCCAGTGAGCATGGGTCCTGCTGGAGGGGTGTCCTGGAGATGCTTTTATTCTGAAGGCAGAGGTGCAGGAGAGAAGACAAGCAAGTACTCTCTGCCCCAGCTTCCTGCTCTGTAAAGTGGGGATGAGAATGCTTCACCCATAGAATCATTGAAAACAGCAATTCCAGAAACCCCAGAACCAATTCAGAAAAATAATCCTTAAATTACTGTTCCCTAGTGCTACTTTCAGTTACCAAAAGCTGCAATTTCAGGATTCTCCACATATGGAACCAATAGGATGTATACATATAGGATACAGTTATAGATATATAGATATATAGATATAGATACATACACACTGAGAGATTTATTTTAAAGAACTGGCTCACATAATTATAAAAGCTGTGAAACCCCAAGATCTGCAGTTGGCAAGCTGGAGACCCAAGAGAGACTTTGGTGTAGTTCTAGTCCATTCCCAAAGCTGAGAACCAAGAAAGCCTATGCTATAAGCTCCAGTCCAAATTGAGCAAGCTCAAGACCCAAGAGCTCATTTCTCAGTTTTAGTCTGAAGGCAAGAAAAGACTGCCTTTTGCTCAATCAGGACTTCATTTCATTGGATGAGGCCACCCACTTTAAGGAGGGGAATCCATTTTACTCAGTCTATCCATTCAAATGTTAATCTCATCCAGAAACGCCCTCACAGACAGACAGAATGTTTCCCGAATACCTAAACACTCTGTGGTCCATCCTAATTGATACATGAAATTAACCCTCATACCTTTCAATTAATTTGCTTAAGAAACTGCATTTTTTGTCCTATGGAGTTTTCATTCTGAATTTTGCTGATTGTTCCCTTACTATATTGATTATGTTCTTCTGCTTCCCTCCCTCCCCCATTTCTATGAAATTGTTGATTAGATTCAGAAGCTCGATCCAATTCAGATATTTTGGCAAAAGTGCCCCAGGTATGTTGTTCTTTATTTTCACAGTATTACACCAGGAAGCTCACTGTGTCCAGTTATCTTCCCTCTTGTTATGCCGAGATTAATCACTTGGTTCATGTGTTGTCAGCCTGATCTATCCATTTTAAAATTTACTATCTGCTTTTCACCTCAAGTTTTTTGCAGCTTCTGAAGATTGTTGCCTAGATATACATTTCATTAAAGATCACAAAAGTATGATATTCTAATTGTGTGATCTCTTCTACATTTATTAGCTGGACTTCTTCCATAAAAGGAACTTACCTAATAACTATTAGGTTATGCTCACACAGGAAGGAAGGATGAATGTTACATTCTTTTACAATATTTCTAGTTTTCGAAATAATGAGTTGGTTTCCTAGGATCCTCCAAAGGCGAAAGATGAGTTGATTTTTTGTTGTTGTTTTTTCTCTTTGAATGTTATCATGAGCTCTTGATTAGTCTGTATTTTGATATATTAAGATACGGAGATATCCAGGAACAGCAGTTAAGAAACACCGCAGCTTCCTGCCCTAATGCCAACCTCCACTGAGCTACCAGGTGAATCAAAGGCAAGCCTGTATTCCCAGCATAGGGAAACTGCATTAGGGTTTGCTCAAAGACATGACATTGAACAACTCATGAGATTCTGAATCACCCAAAGAAGTAGAGAGCCTCTGTCTTCAAAACTTTGACTCAAGGCATATCAGAGAGATATTTGCTTCCCTCCTCTACATGTCTGTAATCCCATTAAGAGAAAAAACTTTTCGCAATGGAGGGGCTGCAGCTGTCCCACAGCCCAACAGCCTGGCAATGAACTCGGGAAGTAAGGTGTAGTAGAATGAACCCCAGCCAGCTTACGTATACACGCATGACAGAGAAGACTACAAGCACACGTTTATATTAAATATTCGGTGATGAAGTAAATTCTGAAGCCATTCAAAATCAGGGAACAGAGTGGGAAATAGCATGAACAGTCATCACAACATTTCCCAATGAATCTCATATTTCAAAACAGAGCAACATAAGGCATAATGGCACGAAGGCATCTCATGAAGTCATCAGAGCAGAGTGCAATGAATATGGTATTTCATAACAAATATATTATCTTTACCAAAAAGAGAGAGAGAGAGAGAGAGAAACAACTTTTCACAGTGCCTGCCTTAGCCCTGAGGCTCAGCCAGCACCTACTGCTGTGTCTCAACATTTACAGCCCCACCTCTCCTTGAAGCAAGTGGGTGGCTCAGACGGTTAAGCATCTGACTTGCTTAGGCTCTTGGACTCAGGTCATGATCTTACAGTCCTGAGATCACCCTGCATGGGGCTTGGCACTGAGCATGGAGCCTGCTTGAGATTCTCTCTCACCCTCTCTCCCTCTGCCCCTCCCCTGCTCACGTGCTGTCAAAATTAAAAACATTTTTAAAAAATAATAAAAGATCCCTGAAGTTCCACTATATGCCATATAATCTAGACAACTTTTCTCATTTACCCTTTGGAACAGCTCTGTACAAAGGTATGGTGAGTCCCACTTCACAGATGACCAGGCTTAGGCTGACAGAGCCTGACTCACCTCCAAATAAGTGGCAGGATGGAAATGAGGTTCTATCACTCATCCTCCCTAGAGGACACAGAGTAGCCTCCCTTTTAGGAAATGGGCTTCCAGGGCTGGGGAACTGGTTGGATCCCAACACCCCTGCTATTGTGGCTCCTCAGGCACTCACTCAGCAACACCTCTGGGTGATGAAGATGACACAGAAGATGAAATTCTGCCCTTTGTGGCAAGAGACCTGGGTGTTAGGCCACATTATTCGCCGATCTCTGAAGGAAGGACTGGGGTTCAGGCACAAGCTCAGGTGTTGCCCTTGGTACAAGTGATCCAGAGGGAAGAAAGTGATATGTACAGAGCTACTTTAAGGAAATATACTTTATATTTTATCTCCTTTAATCCTAACAACTATTCAAGTTACCCATCATTATCATCAATACTTATAAGGTACTTCTTTCAGGGACATTTAATTAATCAATGAGACAATTCTGTTATCTCCTGATCAGCATCTCACTCTGGAATTACTCCAAAGTTGTGGTTTTTTTTTTCCATTTTGTCTTGATGCCTCTAGGTTTCTAAATGCTGTAATCTCCTTGGAGACTGACAATATGTGCTCCCCACATTTTTCCTTTTTTAATTATACTGCATTGTTTCTAAGTCACATTGTTGAAATTTAAAACACTTTCTTTTTTAAAAAAACATTTTCTAAATGAAAAAAACACTAAGTGTTGTATTTTTAAAAGGGAGAAAACATTTATAAACTGCATCTCAGATACTGGGTTAATATCCAGGATTGATGAAGCACATTCAGTAACAAAATGGTTGACAATGAATTTCAACGGGGAATTCAAATAAATATATATAAGAACAATAAATATGTTAGAATATACCTAAACCAGTAGTGTCTTGGGGTTCTCCAGGGAAATGGAAATAGCTCATTATTTATATATAAAAGATTTATCATGAGGAATTGGCTCATGCTATTATGGAGGCTGAGAGGTATCATTGTCTGCCATTTGCAAGGTGGAGACTTTGAAAAGACAATGGGAAAATTCAGCTCGATTCCAAAGGCCTGAGAACTTGGGAAGCCAGTGGTCTAAATCCCAGTGGGAGAGCCAGAGAAGATGAGACGTTAAGCATTGCAGAAGGAAGCAAAAAGGGGAGAATTATTCATCTTTATACCCAGTTCTATTTAGGCTTTCAATGAGATTGGCTGAGGCTCACCCACACTGGAGAGGACAATCTACTGAGTCCATAGAATAATTCCAGAAACTGGCTGATATTATTAAACCAAGATTCCAAACTCCATGTCTCCCTCCTCCTTACTTAGCTCCCTGGTAATATGACTCTCCTAGCTGTAATCCTGGATGTGGCCATTAGGTGGGAGCCCACTCCATTTTTGAAGAAAAAAGAGCACATTTTACAAAGAGTAACATATGTCTTGTGTTAAATAACAAAAATTCAAGGCACCTGGGTGGCTCAGTCAGTTAAGCATGTGACTTCGGCTCAGGTCATGATCTCGTGGTTCATGTTGGGCTCTGTGCTGACAGCTCAGAGTCTGGAGCCTGTTTTATATTCTGTGTCTCCCTCTCTGTCCCTACCCAGCTTGTTCTGTTTCTCAAAATAATAAATAAACATTAAAAAATAACGAAAATTCAACCAAGTAAATTTTAAAGATCTAACTGGCTTTATTAATCATTTCATGAATCAGGCAGCACCCCATCTAATAAGTAGAAGGGAATTCCAAAGGACTACAAAAAAGGAAAGTTTTTTTTTAAAGAGAGAGAGAAAGCAGAACAAAGGAAATTATTAGCAAAAAGTTTATTGTTTTAGGCAAGGTTGCCCCCTAAGGGAACAGAAGGGGATCTATCAATACATTTCCTAGTGCTGACTGAGAAATTCCCATGTTTACTAGTTAAAGCTTACCTTTCTGGGAGGTTGAAAATGCAGTTAGGTTATGTATTAAGTCTTGGTTTAATAACTTGGGGCCTTAACCTAAGTGACACCATTTGGGGCCTGTGGTTTTCTTTTTAACCCTTGGAATGGTTTATGTACTATAATACCAATTCTGTGTAGAAAATTCATATGTATATTATAGCAATACCACCTGATGTTGACCCTAAATCTACATCACATTTACTGATTTATCTCTTTCTTCATCAGTGTAGGATGACTTTGTCCATACTGTAGAGGGGTTTCCCTATAAGACGACAGAGCATTTGCTTTTCATTACCCTACCCATCTACAAGCTGCCCATTTCTTTTCCCATCCCCCTGTCTATCATCCCCTGTCCAGGACACTGGACACATTATCAGATCATGCTCCAATGCCTGCTCTGCACTGCTCTTCACCTGCCAACTGCCTACTGCCAAGGTGCACTACCGTCATCTTCTGCAGGTCCTGGAATATATGTTTTTAGTCTTCTTTTACAACCATCAGTTTTTTTTCAGACAGAATCATTCTGTACATAAGCTCATAAACTGGATTTTAAGGTAGTTTATTTTTTTAATCCTTGAAGACACATCTTAGAAGTTTGATGATGGTGGTGCATTGGTGCCATCTTGTGATAGAAACCTGAACTGCAGTTTGAACATCACAGAGCAGGAAAGTGGGAGAGGTGGTGACCCAAACCCACCACACAGAGCATTCTGGAAGTATGGGTGGAAAAGAGGCATTCCCAGCCTAATGGGATACTAACAGCTTTCTCGACGTCTGGGTTGAAAGGGGGAATTCCTTCGGTACAGCTATACTGATTAGCCTCTTGCTGGACATTTCATATAAATGGAATCATACAATATGTGGTCTTTTGCATATTCGCCTTCTTTCATTTGGCTTAATGTTTTCAATTTTCGTCCATATTATAGCATATATCATGGTTCATTCCTTTTTATTGCCAAATAATATACCACGTTTTATTTATTCATTAAGTTGATGGACATTTGGGCTGTTTCCACTTTTGGCTGTTATGAATGATAATGTACCATACATTCATGTACAAGTTTTTATGTAGACATATGTTGTCATTTCTCCTAGGAATGGCATCATTTGGTAACTCTCTGTTGAACCATTGAGGAACTGCCAGACTGTTCATGCCTGTGACAGTGTTGAGGAGTACAGGGATAGTCTGTTATTTTTCTCCTGATTAGACTGTGGTTGTTGGTTTTTGAGAAAGAAAACCAGAGTTGAAGTGTCTTTCTCCTCACATATTTAGGAGAATGTAATACTCATATAACGTCACTGGATCATTGGAGATGTTGACTTTCATCAGTGGACTAAGATGGTGTTTGTCTAATTTCTCCAGTGTACAGTAATTATTTTTTATTCACCTACTCTATTCTCTTTTTTCTTTTTAATAAACTTTACTTTTTAGGGCAGTTTTAGGTTCACAGCAAAACTGAGCAGATGTTACAGTAATTTCCATGTCCCCGGGTCCCCACCCATGCATAGCCTACCCCATTATCAACATATTCCCTGCTAGAGTGGAACATTTGTTACAGTTGATGAACCTACACTGATACATCATAACGACCTAAGGTCCAGAGTTTACATTAGGTTCACTATTAGTGTTGTGCTTTCTATAGGTTTGGAAAAACGTATCATGTGTCTCCACAACCATTATAGTCTCATACAAAGTACTTTCCCTGCTCTGAAGATTCTCTGTGCTCTGCTTATTCATCCTTTCCTCCCCACTAACCCTATCAACCCCTGCTATTTTCACTTGCTCCATAGTTTTGCTATAGATTTGCTATAGATTTCCCAGAATATCATATAGCTGGAATTGTATAGTAGGTAACCTTTTCAGATTGGCTTCTTTCATTTGCTAATATGCACTTAAGGTTCCTGTGTGTTCCTATGTGTTCCTCTTTTCATGCTTGATAGATTGTTTCTTTTTATTGCTGTATAATATTCCATTGTCTGGATGTTCCACAATTTATTATTTTTCTTTTTACCCATTCTTCATTTTTTAAATTTACATACAAGTTAGTTAGCATATAGTGCAACAATGATTTCAAGAGTAGATTCCTTAATGCCCCTTACGCATTTAGCCCATGCCTCCTCCCACAGCCCCTCCAGTAACCCTCTGTTTGTTCTCCATATTTAAGAGTCTCTTATGTTTTTTGTCCCCCTCCCTGTTTTTATGTTACTTTTGCTTCCCTCCCTTATGTTCATTTGTTTTGTGTCTTAAAGTCCTCATATGAGTGAAGTCATATGATATTTGTCTTTCTCTGACTAATTTCGCCTAGCATGATACCCTCTAGTTCCATCCATGTATTTGCAAATGGTAAGGTTTCATTCTTTTTTATTGTTGAATAATATTCTATTTTATATATATATATATATATATATATATATATATATATATACACATACATACACACACACACACCACCTTCTTTATCGATTCATCCATCGATGGACATTTGGGCTCTTCCCATAATTTGGCTATTGTTGATAGCGCTGTTATAAACTTTGGGGTCCATGTGCCCTTATGAATCACTACTCCTGTATCCCTGTATCCTTTGGATAAATTCCTAGTAGTGTAATTGCTGGGTCGTAGGGTAGTTCTACTTTTAATTTTTTGAGGAATCTCCATGCTGTTTTCCAGAGTGGCTGTACCAGTTTGCATTCCCATCAGCAGTGCAAAAGAGATCCCCTTTCTCCGCATCCTCGCCAGCATCTGTTGCTGCCTGACTTGTTGATTTTAGCCATTCTGATGGGTGTGAAGTGGTATCTCACTGTGGTTTTGATATGTATTTCCCCGATGATGAGTGATGTTGAGCATCATTTCATGTGTCTGTTGGCCATCTGGATGTCTTCTTTGGAGATGTGTCTGTTCATGTCTTTAGCCCATTTTTTCACTGGATTATTTTTTTTTTGGGTGTTGAGTTTGATAAGTTCTTTATATATTTCACCTACTCTATTCTTTGGAAGCGAATCACTAAGTCTGCCCTGCCCTCAGGTGTGGGAGGAAGAATGTTTCAACTCATGGAAGGAATGCATTTATATGTATTATTTTGAATTGTTTGGTAAAGAATATGTATCTCCAAATGGGAACCCTCTTGCACTGTTGGTGGGAATGCAAACTGGTGCAGCCACCCTGGAAAACAGTGTGGAGGTTCCTCAAAAAATTAAAAATACAGTTACCCTACGACCCAGCGATTACACTACTAGGAATTTATCCAAAGGATACAGGAGTAGTGATTCATAAGGGCACATGGACCCCAATGTTTATAGCAGCGTTATCAACAATAGCCAAATTATGGAAAGAGCCCAAATGTCCAATGATGGATGGATAAAGAAGAGGTGGTATATATACACAATGGAATACTACTTGGCAATGAGAAAGAATGAAATATTGCCATTAGCAACAATGTGGATACTGGAGGGTATTATGCTAAGTGAAATAAGTCAGTCAGAGAAAGACAGTTATCATATGATTTCACTCATATGTGGAATTTGAGAAACTTAACAGAAGACCATGGGGGAAGGGAATGGGAAAAAACAGTTTCAAAGAGAGAGGTATGCAAAACATAAGAGATTCTTATTAAATACAGAGAACAAACTGAGGGTTGATGGTGGGGCGGTGGGGGGAAAATAGATGATGGGCATTGAGGAGGGCACTTGTTGGGATAAGCACTGGGTGTTGTATGTAAGCAATCATTGGAATCTACACCTGAAGCCAAGAGCACACTGTATACACTGTATGTTAGCTAACTTGACAATAAATTATATTTTAAATAAATAAATAAATAAATAAATAAATAAACTGTATCTCCAACATCAAAAGGGAATAAACAAATAATCCACTTAAAAAATGGGCAGAGGACCTAAAAGCCATTTTTCTGAAGAAGACATACAGATGGCCAGAAGACACATGAAAAGATGCTCAATATCATTAATCATCAGGGAAATGCAAATCAAAACCACAATGATATTATCTCACACCAGAATAGCTAGTTAGTTCAAAAAGGCAAGAAATAGCAAGTGTTGGCAAGGAGATGGAGAAAAAGGAACCCTTGTGCACTTTTCATGGTAATGTAAATTGGTGCAGCCACCATGGAAAACAGTATGGAGATTCCTCAAAATTAAAAATAGAAATACCATGTAACTCAGTTTTTCCATTTCTTTGTATTTACCTGAAGAAAATGAAAGTAGTTTGAAAGGATACATGCACTCCTACATTTACTGCAGAATTATTTACAATAACCAAGATGTGAAAGCAACCTAGGTTTCCACTGACAGATGAACGAATAAAGATGTGATACATACACACACACACACACACACACACACACACACACACACACTGGAATATTACTCAACCATAAAAAGGACTAAATCTTGCCATTCACAACAACATGGATGGACCTAGAGAGTACTATGCTAAGTGAAATTAGTCAGACAAAGACAAATATTATATGGTTTCATGTATATGTGGAACCTAAAATAAGGAAACAAATTAATGAACCAGCAAAAACCCAGTGATAGACACAAATACAGAAAACAAAGAGGTGTTTGCCAGAGTGTGCATGTGGAGGGGGTGTTATAGGCAAACATACCTATTTTAAGGGGATAAAAAGGTACAAACTTCCATCTATAAAATAAATAAGTCACGGGGATGAAAAGTACAGCACAGGAAATTAGTCAATAATATTGTAATAACTTTGTATGGTGACAGATGTTAACTACACTTATTGTGGTATGCATTACATAGTGTATAGAATTGTCGAGTCACTGTTGTACATCTGAAACAAATATTATATGTCAACTATACTTCATATGGTTCATGGGATCGAGCCCCATTGTCAGGTTCTGTGCTGGTGGCATGGAGCCTGCTTGGGATTCTCTCTCTCACTCTCTGCCCCTTCCCTACTCATGCTCTCTCTCAAAATAAATAAACATTTTTAATAATAACAATGATAATAATAATAATATTGTAATATCATTGTATGGTGACTATACTTAATGTGGTAAGCACTAAGTAATGTATAGAATTGTGGAATCAATATGTGATACACCTGAAACTAATATAACATTGTATATCAATTATACTTTAATAATAAATTTAAAATAAATATAAAAATATAGAAAAAATGAATAAAAATCTAAATGTCACAAATAAAAATCTGAAAACTGGCTGTGTGTGTGTGTGTGGTAGAGGGAGACAGAGAGAGATGGAGATTCAACCTCAGTAGAAGTCAAGGAAATGGAAACACAGAGTCCAATTTAAATATTCTGAACAAGTATAGAGGTGGGTAAAGAAATGAGAACACTCGGACACTGTTTGAGGGGGTTTAAACTACTGAAATCAAGTCCCAAGGAAGATGATTAAGCATGTAATGAAGGTAATTTTTTTCATATCTGCAAAAGTAAATTGGTGAGAGGAATTTGCTACAGCATTTCATGAAATAGAAAAGAAAAACAGAAAAATATAAGAAGTAGTCTAAATGTCCACCACTGTATAAGAACTATGTGAGTAGGGTTAACAAACCACTTATACTTCTTTATGGACTTCAAGGCAAAATGGAAAAGTACTTTAATTCCAGAGTAAGCTGCTGATCAGGAGATAATGAAGTTGTCTCTCTGATTAATTAGATCCCCCAAAGTCAGTACCGTGATCTGAATTAGGGTCATAATGATAAGTAACTGGAATGGCTGTTAGGATTAAAGCAAAATTAAATATAAAATGTATTTACTTACAGCAGTTCTGTACACATCATTTTCCTTCCCTCTAGATCACCTGTCCTATCTATGCTTCTGTCCTAGCCCGATTCAACACTTCAGGGATTAGCCAATGGATGTGGTCCGACCCTCAGGTCTGTGAGCACAAGGGCTGGGATTTCATCTCCTTTGTCATCTTCATTACCCAGAGGTGTTGCTGAATGGGTACCCCAGGGGCCACAATAGCAACAAAGTGCAGTCAACCATTTCTCCAGGCCTGAAAGCCCCCCTCTTTTTTTTTCCTAAGGGAGGCTGCTGTGTGTCTTCTAAGGAGAATAAGGGATGGGACCTCATTCCCACCCTGCCACATATCTGGAGTGATGGTTTAGGCTCTGTCAGCCTATTAGTCATCTGTGAAATAAGACTCATGATACCTGATACATTTGTCAGAGAGCTGTTCCAAGGGGTAAGTGAGAAAATGTGCCCACAGAATACAACATGTAGTGGGATTTCTTGGTCTTTTAAATGTTGTGATATGGCAGTAAGGGTTGGCCGAAACTCAGAGCTAAGGCAGGGATCATGAAAAGTTGTTTCTCATTGTTTCTCCCAATGAGGTTACAGACATGTAGAGGAGAGGAGCAAATTTGTCTCTGACATGGCTTGACTTCAAAGGTTTGGGGAGAGAAGGTGTTCTGCTTTCCTGAATGTTTCAGAAGCTCATTATAGCTGCTCAATATCATGCCTGTGAGAAAACCCTAATGCAGTGCCCCACACTAAGAAAATAGGCTTGTCTTCAACTCACCTGGTGAGCTCAATGGGAGGTGGCACCATGGCAGCAAGCTGTGCTGTTTGCCTAACTGCTGCTCCTGAATTTCTCTGTAACCTCATGCGTTTACAGGAAAATTCTGGACGCATCTTGAAGTCACCAGTGCCTTATCCCGTCACACTATACCAAGATACCACCCATTTACTGCTTTCCTAGGAGACAAAAATCCAAGAATTACCAGCATTTCTTTGATGCACAATGATCTATTCTTCCATTCACTAATAACTATGTACTGAGCTTTTGAGTATATGGGCAAACTCAATGGTTAAATCTGAGATGAGATGGTTCCTTCACATTAACTCTTAAACTTGCTCAAGTTTTAAAGAATTGAAGACTTTTAAAAATCCCTCCGTGGTCTCCTCATCAAAGTTCCAGAAAGAGTTTCCTACATGCCTTTTTAACATTATCTACTTCCCACTGACTCCTCCTTCCATTGCCCTGCACTATGGCTTTATCTCTCCATGATTCCAATGAACATAGTCTCACCAAGGTCACAAGCCACTTTTTGTCACTAGGTCCACTAACTTCATATAAAACTATAAATATATGACTATTACTTTAAATGACCACCCAAATCACTCATGCTTGTGCAAATTGTTTCTGTCACTTCACAACAAACCTGACAGTTTCCAGGCTCTGGAGCATGATATGCTGTATTAACCCAAGCTGTCCTGCTCCCTAACTGTGCAATCTTGGGCCAAATCCTTATTCTCTTTGTACCTCAGCTTTTCATCTGTAAAATGTGATAAAAAACATTATATCTACCTCATAACAGTTCTTTGAGCATAAGTGACTCAATATATATAAAGCACTTGCTACATAATACCTTTTAGTCATTTTACTTTCTTTGTCTCTATCTTTATTGGCCATTAGTATCTCTACTATCACTATGTATAGACTAATGTTTACTCACAATGAATGGCCTTAGAGGTATGTTATTAGAAGATGAGTAGTTCATAAAATTAAATGTGGGATGAGACCTTATCTTTTGTACATAACTACATGCATATGTGCATAAATGTATAAGTACCAGCATAAGAAAATTTCTGAAAGGATAGAAGTCAGATGCAAACCTTAGCAGGGTGGTGGTGAGGTGGTATCTCAGTGAGGTGGTATCTCAGTGTGGTTTTGATTGGTATTTCCATGATGATGAGTGACACTGAGCTTAGCAGGGCATAACCTTTTGGTGGTTACGTTTGGAGGTAAAATTGTATGTTTTTTATGTTAATTATTTTTAAGTATTTTTTATCTTATATATTTTTACTACACTAAACACCTTGCAATAGACATTCTTGCAATTATTCAAAACTATAAAACAGCAGTGAAATTTAAGGATTCTCAGCCCACCTACAGGAAAGCCATTCAGCTTTAGAATAGGGACATCCCTGAGGCACAGTAAGGAAAACAAGACACTGGAGGAGCCCCTCTTCAGGAAAACAGGACACAGTGCCCCAAATTCCAAACTAAGATAATTATTGCCAGTATTTTAGATCTTAATTTGGTTAACTAGAGAAAACCATGGTACCCTAATATGTTTCATTTTTATTCACCCTGATTAAAAGTAAGCCTGAAGGTCTTATCATATGAGAGGCAGTTAGATACACAGGTGAGAAAAAGGGACTCAGAAACCACAAGCCTGTTCTAATCTAAGCCTAATGATTTACTAGCCCTGGCCGTCCTGTGCTTGAGCTCCTTGATTTTATTTTATTTTTTTAATAACTTTATAGTTTATTGTCAG
>JAQQST010001064.1:0-13601 GCA_028646485.1 Cryptoprocta ferox | reverse complement strand
TTTACCACCGGGACCCGCCCGTCCCCTAATTTCCCAGATCACAGTCACTTACTCAGGCATCTTTGAGGTTGTCTTCTTTCTGGCGTCTGTTTCTTCTTTCCCCCACTTGCAAATCCCTAAATTCTTTTTAAAAACTGCTTTGGGTGGCCTTTTCTTCTTTTGAAAATCTCTTGTAGTTTTTCCCCATCATTTTATCTAAATGTACAAATGTAATCATCTACTTATTTTAAAATGTATTTTATGCTATTTCTGTTAGCTTTACTCTTCCTTCTACCTTTTCAATTTCCCTCCCAGATAGCTCATTAGCAACCTAATATATTTTTATATTTGTCAAGGATATGCTTCTATAAGACATGTGTGACTATTAACTGATTTAAACATGCAAGGATGGGAGGGGTCACTTTTATGAAAATGAGGGCATGATAGTTACAAGAGTCAGATGACATCTGAGTTTTATTATGAAATTAAATATGAAATATTTCATTATGAAATGGATGAAGTAATTTTAACCTCCAGACTCCCTTAATGGTCTCAGAGATCCTAGGGACCCCTGGGCCACACTTTGAGAACATTTGCATTTGATATGTTTTTACAATAAGTGAAAATCTAAATTTGGATTGTAATGATATATAATAGCAATGTTCTTTTTTTTTAAAGTTCTGTATAAATATTTCATGAATAAAAATGCTTGATGATTTCTACTTACTGTGCATAGTGTTTTAAATTCATATTAAGTGTTATGGGATGTTAGATCTTAATATCTTTTATTTGCTTTACTGATACTGATTAAATATCTTTTGAACCTATAATTATTTTAAATGCTGTAGTGTGTGAAATTTATATGCAGTATCCTTTAATTGATTGTATTTTCTGTTTTGGAACTTGGTTGATGTTCTGATGAAAATGAATTATAAACAATGACACTTTTGAGCATCATTTTTACTCAAACTTTTGTTAATAAGCATCATATTTTTGTTCAAATAATTCATTTTTCTTTCCAGAAGTAAAATTTTTTTTACTTTGCATTGATTCCTATTCAGCATCAAAAGACATTCTAGACTAGTATCGCTTTGTACAGTATTAGAAGTGTAGCAGGATTCTCGCACAGAGAGTCGTGACACTGAGGCTTTTCTTTCTAGGAAGCAACTTTATTCTAGCCTGCATCACTCAGTTGGGTTCATACCCAAAGAACTGAGCCCCGAACACCATGTGGAGTGTATATATTTTTTACTTGTTTGTCTCCCATGTATGGTAACACACAAACATGCAGTCTGATTAAAGTGGTCTCATGTTACAAGGTCGTGAGGGATATTGTCCCATATGCAAATAGCAAGGTTGCCTTGAGATGTTCTTTTTTGTTTTCTTTCCTCAGGGAGAGGAACCTACCAGAGAAGATGTTTTTTATTAATATGGTTTCTGCTTTATTTTCCTATAGATTCAGAAAATTTATATTTATAATATTCAAAAGGAGCATTATGAAACTATCCTAAATTCATAGTCTTTTAATTCTGAGTATTTGTTTCTAATACTTTGTTATAAAGTTTTACATGTATAAATGCCAAGAAACTATGTACTTATTATTTTAAAAATGTGAAGTACTGACAACAAAGCCAAAGAAAAAACTAAATAACTTAAAAATAGAAGTAGCTATTTAATTTGGGAATATAATACACTGAATGATAATCTTATGGTGTCTTGTAAAGATTTTGCTGTATATTCTTAAAAAAATTTTTTTATGTTTTTATTTTTGAGAGAAGGGAGAGACAGAGCATGCATGGGGGAGGCACAGAGAGAGAGGGTGACCCAGAAGCTGAAGCAGACTCCAGGCTCTGAGATGTCAGCACAGAGCTCGATGCAGGGCTTGAACCCGCAAACTGTTAAGATCATGACTTGAATTTGAAGTCAGATGCTTAACCAAGTGAGCCACTCAGGTGCCCTGTGCAGTATATTCTTGCTGCATACGGTGATGTGGGCCAAACAGGAGGTTATTGCTTATATGTCTTATCTCTCACTAGTATGGGAGGATCATTTAGGATTTATTTTCATGATGTACCCTGATAATTGTCTTGAATTAATAAATATAAATTACTATTTATTACTTTTTAATTATTTATATATTTTTTTATTTGAGAGAGAGAGAGAGAGCACGTGTGGGCAGGGGAGAAGGGCAGAAGGAGAGACAGAATCTTAAGCAGGCAGTATGCTCAGTGCAGAGCCTGATGTGGAGCTTGATCCCATGACCCTGGGATTATGACCTGAGCCTAATTCATGAGTCAGATGCTCAAGTGACTGAACTACCCAGGCACCCTTAATGAATTTAAGTTTTAATGGATACTTTTATCTTTCGGCTTACTTTATTACTATTATAGTATGTACTAATCAGTATAGAAGTATTTCAACATTTCGCCAGTTCTGGAAAATATCTGGTGAATATATAAATTCTAACCTTTTGCATTCATGAAAGTATTCATTCCTCAAATAGCTACTGATCATTTTCCAAATATGAGGTACTCTCACTTACCAAATATAAGGTACAAACATGTGTATTACCCAGAATGTGTCCTCAGAGAGCTTGAAATCTATGATACATCTACACAAAAAAATAGATTATAGGAAGAAAATGCTAAGTACTAGAAATGAAGTTTTAATAACAAAAGTTACATTTATAGTGAGATACTAGTTTTGCTTGGGAAATTTTATTGTCAAAGATTGAAATTAACTGTATATATTTTCCTTATTACAATAATATATTCTAATTGTGAAAAATTCATAAACTCTAGGAAGTCACAAAGAAGAAAAATTGCTTGTAATTTTAAATTTCACATAACAATTACCTTCATTAATATTTTGGTGTTTGGCTTTAGTAACTTCATTATTATAAGTAGACTGTTCTGAAAAGTGCTTTGTGAAGATGCTCATTCCAGGTACAGTTCTAGGAATAATGCAAATATTACATACCACCCTTGCTATTAGTGATTTTGGAAGAGCGAATGCTGTTAAGACAAGTTACTTTAAGAATACAGAGTTTTATGGACAGTAGTGATTTGGCCACGATCATGGGTTTAACTTCACAGTTGTGCCCAAGACATCTGAAAGAGAATGCAACTCTCTCACTTGCTGGCTTAGGGATAGGAGAATTTCATTCATGGAGTTCTAAGAATGTGATAGGTCCTACTCAGGAAGAAAAGTGAAACTTCTCTTCAAAGAAGAGAAAGACTGTCAACTGATTCTTAGAGACATTATACATGAGAGGTGAAATCTTAGCACATCTACTAGGTCCACATAAAAGTCGTCAGTTAAATCTTTGTATGTGAATTGGCATTTGCTTATTAAGGTATTTATTCTATTCATAGGAAAATATATTAAACAATTCCTTTTCCTTCAATTTTTTTCAGTTAAAAGCGTCATGTCACAGATAGTCTGAGATATCAACTGAGGGGCACCTGGGTGGCTCAGTCAGTTGAGCATCTGACTTCAGCTAAGGTCATGATCTCATGGTTCGTGGGTTTGAGCTCCGCATTGGGCTCTGTGCTGACATCTCAGAGCCTGGAGCCTGTCTTCGGATTCTTTGTCTCCCTCTCTCTCTACTATTCCCCTGCTCATGTTCTGTTTCTTTCTCTCTCTCTCTCTCTCTCTCTCAAAAATAAATAAACATTAAAAAAATAAAAAAATCAACTGATTCCATGATTCTTTATATTTTGTGTTAGAATCTAGTTTTTTCCCTAGTAGATTTCTCTCCCTTCCCTGTTTTATCTTTTAAGTAATTTTTGATACTAGTGTGAATTCCTTGGAGGAGTTAGCTTAAGGATATTTTTGGTGTCAAGAAAATATCACAGTGGAGTGAGCAACAGGGCAAAGATAGTATTTTAAGTGGGTTATTCACATGTAGGTAATGGAAAGTTGATGGCAGGGCCACCTGTATGCAAAATAGAAAAGCAGAGCAAACCCATTTTTTGGTACTTTCCCATCTTCTCTTAGCTTTCCCCATTCTTAGCTCCCCTTTGCTATTTTTTGTATGGTTCATTTCTGGTGGATAACACCTGCTCCTGTCCTATTTATATGGTGGCCAATACTTAGACTTATGCTTTTTCTCCTTAATAAAGCTAAACACATACTGTTGGCTATTTTTGTGGTTATGCTGTTGGAAAACAACCCACTAGACTGACTTCCTCAAAGATGTTGGTTTTTTAGGATATTTAAACTTGTTAATCTTTTACTTTTATTTGAATTTTGACAAAAAATTTCTAAAGAGGCAAAGCTTTAAGATGAACAAATATTTATTGCTAAGTTTTCAGATGTGTTAGAGAAGGTATTTGGAGACCAGTCTATGAACATAGACCCTTCAGTTCATCCTATGGACAGCCATACACTTCCAGTTGAATACATACTTCTGTTTTGAAAAGAATAGAAGGGGGAAGTGCTACTTGTGGCTTCTAATGCAAATAGACATGGGGAAATTCCTTTTCTACAAGGTTTTATAGACTTTATTGTTGCCTCCAGCAGTTAAATGTGGGGACAATTTTCCTGAAGAGATTTAAACTAAAAGGAAGTTACTTGTAGCAGATTTGCAAGCCTTTCCTCCTTAGTGATTTTTCTATCTCTAAGACTCTAGAGATCCTCAAGGAAAAGGCACCAAATGCAGAGTATCAATTACTTTCACATCCACAGTTTGAACTCCTAAAATGGCATAAATATGCAATCTGAAAAAGAGATGCAGTCATCTAATTCATTTTCTTCTCAGAGTAGAGAAGTGTGTACATGATTACAGACTGAGCCCTTAGGAGAGCAATAAAAATAGCTCTGACAGCCATTTCCAATAAAAAGATAATTTTTCATTGGGCAGAGTATCCAATCAATAGAGACATTTTTGGAGTTCTTGTTTGACAGTATGTTTGAAGATATTATGTGTCCAATACCAGCTACAGGAGAAAGGAATACATGATTGATGCAGGACAAAAACCAGACAACTTCTTTTAAGAGAAGTGCTTTATGACCTTTAAGTTTTAAAATAAGATTTTCTTTAAAGATTTTTTAAAAATAAGAATTGACTAAGCAACAGCTCTCTCACCTTCCACTCTTGTGTGGCTATCGTTTTCAGTGAAAGGGCCATTTAGTGTAAAAGGGTTGAAATAATGATAACTGTGGTCTAAGCCATTCATGTTGCTATCAGTGTTTTCTTTCCACTCTCGGTACAAACTAGTTATATTTCTTTGCTCTGATAAGACAAGAATTGTATAGTAGGGAAGTTGTGGAAGATTTGTGTGAATCAATTTTTGATTTTAATTAATGAGTACAGAAATTAAATAGGGGTGCCTGGGTGGCTCACTCAGTTAAGGGTCCGACTCTTGATCTCAGCTCAGGTCTTGATCTCAGGGTCATGAGTTCAAGCCTCAAATTGGGCTCTGTGCTGCACTGAGCATGCAGCCTACTTAAAAAAATAAAAGAAATTAAATAGAAATAGAGTGCATTAATCCTACATCATTTTCCCCATATTTTTTTTTCATTGTAAACAGCAAGGTTTTAAATTCTTAGTATTGTATTTTACTAATGGTCAGGTATTACTTCTTGTGTAACTGTAATAAAGCTCTCCCCCAACTACCCATTCATTTGCATGCAATTTCTTTCTATGGCTAAGTATATCGATTTTATGTTTCATGGAGATTAGTGGTTTAACAAAATAAGAAATTATTGATTCTAATTTTTTCTACATTGTTATTGGATTTAGGTGTCTTTTTAACCAACGCAGAGTCATTAAAGATGCTTTCTCTTTTCTCTAAACGACATTAAATAAAATGTATAGTGATAATGACAAAGCAGACATGTTAAGTAAACAAGATTAATATTGTGGGATTTTACCAAAAGGCCAAAGCCAAATCTGAGTACCTGTATAATCTGCATTCTGATTGTAAGTAATCTACAAAGAACTTACCAAACTCAACACTCAAAAAAAAAAAAAAAAAAAACCCAAATAATCCAGCAATTTTTTCTTTCTTTATAAAATGTTTAATGCTGCTTTTTGAAAAGGAAGTATGTCACATGGACAAAAAATGAAAACAATATAAAAAGTATGTGTCACATGTTCTCTTCCTATTCCTAGTGCTTTCTTTCTTTCTCTGTTCCCTACACTCTACTTCCAGGTAACAGCTTTTACTAGTTTCTTGCAAATCTTTAAATTATTCCTTATGTAAATACATATATTTATTCTCTCTAGCCCAGTTTCCCCCCTAAAAGTTCACTTAATGTAGAGATTGTTCTGAATCTTTCTGTTATTTCTTTTAATTATTTTTCTCACTCCTGAACTATAAACATTTTCACTAGATATTTTGGCCTTTTAGTCAGACAAACCTGTATTTGAGTGCTGCTGCTACTTATTAAGTGTGTGGTCTTGAGTTAAACTTGAAGTTCTCAGTCACTTATGAAAATGGAAAAATCAGTAACTATGACATGTGCTGTGAGATTTAAATGAGGTAATACACAGCTAGTAGCCTCTGGTGGACAATCAATACATGTCAGTTTCTCTTCCCTTTACTCTGGCCTTTTCTCTCTTCCAAAGTGCAATCACCCTTTTCCATAAATATTCACTGAATTAAAGCTACAATAAGCTCACAGTTTCCCTGTCTCAAGTAAAGCCTCTGTCCATCTGTCACACTGCAAGTAGAGCGGTCTTTCTGTGACCTCTATCTGCACAGAGGATATACTTCAGAAACCATGTGATACACTTCATGATCTAGATTATTCTTACCTGTTCACCCTTGTTTTCATGCAATTCCTCTTTCTTGCTCTTCTGTACATGTTTTCCCCCCTTGCTCATACTTCTCAGTCTCTGCATATCCACTTGACAAGTTGTCATGGGTTGAAATGTGCCTCCCATTCCCAAAAGAATGTTGAAGTCCTAACCCCCAGTACCTGTGATTTTGTTTGGAAATCAGGTCTTTGCAGATGATTGAATTAAAATGAGGTTATTAGGATAGGTCCTAATTTAATAAGGTGTCATTTTTAAGGGGTAATTTGAACACAGAGAGAGATACATACAGGAAGAGTGCCATTTTAAGATTGGAGTTAGGTTGCCACAAGCCAAGGAACTACCAGAAACTGGGAGAGGGCCCTGGGATAGATCCTTCCTTAGCACCTTCAGTGGGACTGTGGTCCAGCTGACATCTTGATCTTGGGCTTCTATCCTCTAGAAACATGAGACAATAAATTTCTTTTTCTTCTTCTCTTCCCCCACCTCCTCCTCCCCTTCCTCCCTCCACTCCCCACCCCCCCAATAAACTTCTGATGTTTAAGCCAACCAGCTTGTGGTATGTGATACAGCAACCTCAGGAAACTAATGCACGGGCTTAAAATTTTTCATCTCAGGGGCGCCTAGGTGGTTGGCTCATTTGTTATGCCTCTGACTTTAGCTCAAGTCATGATCTCATGGTGCCAAGTGTTTGAACCCCACGTGGGGCTCTGTGCTGACAGTTCAGAGCCTGGAGCCTTCTTCAGATTCTGTGTCTCCGTCTCTTTCTGCCCCTCCTCTGCTTGCATTCTGTCTCTCTTTCAAAAATAAGTAAACATTAAAAAAGTTAAAATTTTCATCCAAAATGTCACCTTCTCTATAAAGCATTCCTGGCCTTTCTCCCATATAAAGGATTCCTGCCTCTGTGTTCTTTGTTCTTTTCTCTATTGGATTATCTTGTTTTATTAAAAAAATTTTAGTTTTTAAGTACTTCTAGATCCTGAGGACAGTCACCATTTGTTTTCACTTTTGAATTCCCTGTGGTCCATATCACATAGTATGGACTAAGTAAACCTAAGTTAAAGCTTTTTTAAAACACTAAAGTGATCTTCCCAGATCCTTGTTTCCATTAGCAGTGTATTTTCATAAAATGCTTCTTGGAATTGTTCTTTTTTACAGATGGATATTGTCACTTCTTATGTATATGTCTTCATTGCAGTTGAGTCAGATCCTCTGAAGAATACAGCTGTAAGGATTCTTTAAAGTTATCTTTAAGATATTATCCAAATTACCTTTAAAATCTTGAAAAATATCTCATAAAATATAGTACGTGCAGTTTTTTGGTGTATACCATCTGGTACACTAGTTTTTATGCATACTAAAGTTGAGAATCTTAGGAATTGGGCTCCCTGAATACAGCTGAGAACTGGGGAAAAAGTGGTCCCATTAAAAAAGTTATCTTCCAGCCTGCAGAAGTGGCATATGTAATTTGGCTCATATTATGAGCATTCTCTCAAAGTATAAACAGAAAATACTTTCTTCTTCTTCTTCTTTTTTTTTTTTTTTTTTTTTTTTTGCATTTGTTGCCTCCAGCTTTGCTATGATGAACCCCATCTCCCATAGAGAATACAGTCAGCTCAATTCCATAACTTTCAGGTACTCTGTTGTTAGAATAGTCTCATTCCCTTTCTTTTTAGTCCTTTTCATTTAAAAACTTCAATCTCGTATCTGATTTATAGCCTTTGGGCCTTAACATTTATGGTTAGTGAACACCACGGAAGTATGGTGGCTTCAACAGGTTCTGCTGACAAATGTCTTACTCTCAAGTATGTTTAAGTCTGATGTCCCCTAGACAATAATTACCCCTTTCGGGACTAGACTACATTCCCTGGCTGACCTCAGTTGGCAGTTCATATCATACCCTCTTTGTCGTATCCTGTGATGACTCTCGATAAGAATGTAGTTTCATCTGCTTTATCTGGCCAACTCTTGGACTTGCTGGCATGAATAGGACCCATTGTTCATAATTATTGGGAGCTGGTTACTGCATATTGGGAGCAGAATTGGTCCTTTCTGGGTCATATCTGTCTAAAACTCTTTCTCTCCTCACTAATAATCCTGGGTAAAGTTAGGAAGTTCATTGACTAGTCTGATGTCCACCTAGGGTACAAAATGCCATTGTTGTTGTTTTTGTTGTTGTTATTATTATTAATTACTTCAACCAAAGGTCTATCGTCCTTATCTATCATCTATCTACCTCTTTACCTAATTACCTGCTTAGCTACCTATGTATTTTATTGAACTATAATTCACATACTATAAAATTCACCCCTTTACAGGGTACAATTCAGTGGTTTTGGTACATTCTCCAGGTTGTGCAAGCATTACCACCATCTAATTGCAGAACATTTTATTACCTCAAAAATAAACCACACTATTAGTAGTCACTCCCCATTCTTTCCTCGCCCAGCCCTTGGAAACTATTCATCTATGTTCGGTCTCTATGGATTTGCCTATCCTGAACATTTCATATAAATGGAATCACACATCATTTGGCCTATGAATCTAATATCTTTCTGTTAACATAGTGTTAACATAGTGTTTTCAAGGTTCACTTATGTTTAGCATGTATCAATACTTCATGCTTTTTTTTTATGGAATAGTAGTCCACTATGTGGATACCACCTTTTCCTTTCTGTTCACCAGCTGATGGACAATTGGGTCGTTTCCACTTTTTGACTATTATGAATAATGCTACTATAGACATTTGTGTAAAGGTTTTGTACGAACATAGGTTTTCAATTCCAGGAGTGGAATTGCTTGGTCATATAGAAATATGATGTTTAACTTTTTGAGGAATTTTCAAACTGTTTTACAAAGCAGCTGCACCATTTTATTTTTTTACTGGCCATGTGTAAGGATTCACTGATTGTTATTTTTGGTCTTTTTTATTATAGCCATTCTAGTGAGTATGCAGTGGTATCCCATTGTGGCTTTTATTTGCATTTTCTTAATGACAAATGATGCAGAGCATCTTCATGTGTCTGTTGGCATTTTGTATTTCTCCTTTGGAGAAGTGTCTATTCAAATCCTTTGCCCCTCCCCCCCCCCTTTTTTTTGAGAGAGAGAGTGCGAGAGCAAGGGAGGGGCAGAGGAAGATGGAGAGAGACTCTTTTTTTTTTTAATTTTTATTTTTAACTTTATAGTTTATTGTCAGGTTGGTTTCCATATAACACCCAGTGCTCAGAGAGAGACTCTTTTAAAAATTTTTTTAGTTTTTATTTTAGAGAGACAGAGAGAGTGCATGTGGGGGAGAGCGATAAAGAATCTTAAACAGGCTCCATATCCAGTGTGTAGCCCCACTTGGGGCTCAATCTCATGACCATGAGATCTTGACATGAACTGAAATCAAGAGTCAGATGCTTAACCAACTGAGCCATCCAGGTGCCTCCTCTTTGCCCATTTTAAAATTGAGTTATTTGTGTTTTAGTTGTTGAGTTGGAATAATTATTTATTCTTGATACTGGACTCTTATTTATATGATTTGCAAATATTTTCTTCTGTGGCTTGTCATTTTACTTTCTTGATAGTGTCTTTTGATACACAAAAGTTATAAATTTTGATGTTTTACAGTTTATCTATTTTTTATTTGTGTTCATGTGCTTTAGTTTCTTAGATTTCTAAGAAATTGTTGTCTAATCTAGAATTGCAAAGATTACCATCTAAGTAGTATTATATCTTTCAGTCAGTAAATATGGGATGCCATTCCATTTATTTAGGTCCTTAATCTCTTTCAACATTGTTTTGTAGTTTTTGGTGTATTAGTCTTATACTTCTTTTTGTATCCTTTTTGGTGCTATTTTAAAGGAAATTGTTTTATTAATTTCAGTTTCAAATGGTTCATTGCTGAGTATATAAACTGATCTTTGTATGTTGATCTTTATACCCTACAAACTGGTTGAACTACTTTTATTAGTTGTAATAGTTTTTTTTTTGTGTATGAATGGATGCTTTAGGATTTTTTAAATTTATTTTTTCATTGAAGTATAATTGACCTATAACATTAGTTTCAGGTGTACCACATGATTCAATATTTGTATATATTATAAAATGATCACCAGATTATGTCTAGTTAGTATCTGTAAATATACAGGTATAAATTTTTTTTCTTGTGCTGAGAAATTTTAATATCTATTCTCTTAGCAACTTTCACATATGCAAGAGTATTACCTGCAGTCACCATGACTGTATATCCCCATGACTTACTTATTTATAACTGGAAGTTTGTACAATTTGATCCCTTTTACTCATTGTGGCTTTGCATTTGTTGGTGGTCTCCTTTGTAGTGCAGAAACTTTTTAGTTTTATGTAGTCCACTTTTTAATTTTTGCTTTTTTTGTCTTTGCTTTTGGTATTAAATCCAGAAAGTCATCACCATGACTGATGTCAAAGACCTTACTGCCTATGTTTTATTCTAGGAGTTTTAACAGTTTCAATTCTTACATTCAAGTCTTTAATTCATTTCAAGTTGATTTTTGTGTATGGTATAAGAGAGTGGTCCAGTTTCATTCTGTTGCTGGTGGTCCAGTTTTCCTAGCACCATTTATTGAAGAGACTGTCTATTCTCCATCGTATATTCTTGGCTCTTTTATCATAAATTAATTGACCATATATTCCTGGGCTCTCTCTTCTCTTCCAATGATATATGTTATATGTGTCTGTTTTAATACCAATACCATACTTTATTTTTTCCTGAGAGAGAGTGCAAGCTGGAGAGGGACAGAGAGAGAAGGCGAGAGAGAATCTTAAACGGGCTCCACACTTGATGCAGAGCCCAACACAGGGCTGCATCCCATTACCCTGAGATTGTGACCTGAGCCAAAATCAAGAGTATGACACTCAAACAATTGAGCTACCAGGTGCCCCCCTACTTTTTTTGATCAGTATAGCTTTGTAAATCAGAATGTGTGATGCCTCTAAATTAGTTCTTTTTTTTCCTCAAGATTTCTTTGGCTATTCAGGGTCTTTTGTGTTTCTATACAAACTTTAGGATTGTTTATTACTATGAATAAATGCCCTTGGAATTTTGATAGGGATTATATTATTCTGTACATTGTTTTGGGTCATATGGGCATTTTAACAATATTAATTCTTCCAATCTATGAACATGGAATATCTTTCCATGTATTTGTGTCTTCTTTAATTTCTTCCATCAATGACCTACAGTTTTTAGGGTATAGATCTTTTAGCTCCTTGGTTAAATCTATTTCTAGGTATTTTGTTCTTTTGGATGTAATTGTAAATGGAATTGTTTTCTTAATTTCTTTTTTTATTTTGGTAATATGTTGTTAGTATATAGAAATACAACAGAGTTTTGTATATTGATTTTATGTACTACAACTTTACTGTATTTGTTTAATAGGTGTAACAGTTTTTTGGTGAAGTCTTTATGGTGTTTCATATATAATATGTCATCGGCAAATAGTGTTACTTTTACTTCTTTCTTTCTGATTTTTATGCCTTTTATTTTTCTTGCCAAATTTCTCTGGGTGGGACTTCCAATACTATATTGAATAAAAGTCAAGAAATGGGTTGGAAATGGGTCAAGAAATGGTCAGAAATGGATATCTTTGTCTTGCTTCTGATCTTAGAGGAAAATATTCCAGCTTTTCACCAATGAATATAGCATTAGCCATAGGCTTGTCATATATGGCCTTTATTATGTTGAGGTACATTCTGTCTACATCCTTTTGGTTAAGAGTTGTTTTTAATTGTGAACGAATGTTTAATTTTGTTAAATACTTTTTCTATATTTATTGAGATGATATTTCTTTTTTTATTTTTATTTTATTTTTTTATACTTTACTGTCAAGTTGGTTTCCATATAACACCCAGTGCTCTTCCCCACAAGTGCCCTCCACCATGACCATCACCCCGCTTCCCCTTTCCCCCTCCCGCTTCAGCCCTCAGTTTGTTTTCAGTATTCAAGAGTCTCTCATGATTTGTCTCCCTCCCTCTCCCTAACTCTTTCCCCCCTTCTCCTCCCCATGGTCCTCTGTTAGGTTTCTCCTGTTAGACTTATGAGTGAAAACGTATGGTATCTGTCCTTTTCTGCCTGACTTATTTTGCTCAGCATGACACCCTTGAGGTCCATCCAGTTTGCTACAAATGGCCAGATTTCATTCTTTCTCATGGCCATGTAGTATTCCATTGTATAGATAAACCACATCTTCTTGATCCATTCATCAGTTGATGGACATTTAGGCTCTTTCCATGATTTGGCTATCTTTGAAAGTGACACTATGAACATTGGGGTACATGTGCCCCTATGCATCAGCACTTCTGTATCCCTTGGGTAAATCCCTACCAGTGCTATTCCTGGGTCATAGGGGAGTTCTATTGTTAATTTTTTGAGGAAACTTCACACTGTTTTCCAGAGCAGCTGTTCCGGTTTACATTCCCACCAACAGTGTAGGAGGGTGCCCGTTTCTCCACATCCTTGCCAGCATCTATAGTCTCTTGAGTTGTTCATTTTAGCCACTCTGACTGGCGTGAGGTGGTATCTCAGTATGGTTTTGATTTGTATTTCTCTGATGATGAGTGATGCTGAGCATCGTTTCATGTGTCTGTTGGCCATCTGGATGTCCTCTTTGGAGAAATGTCTCTTCATGTCTTCTGCCTATTTCTTCACTGGATTATTGTTTTTCAGGTGTGGAGTTTGGTGAGTTCCTTGTAGATTTTGGATACTAGCCCTTTATCCAATATGTCATTTGCAACTATCTTTTCCCACTCTGTTTGTTGCCTATTAGTTTTTTCGATTGTTTCCTTTGCAGCGCAGAAGCTTTTTATCTTGATGAGGTCCCAAAAGTTTATTTTGGTT
>JAQQST010001063.1:0-13603 GCA_028646485.1 Cryptoprocta ferox | reverse complement strand
TGATAGCTCTCATTTTTAAATTATTGGATTATATTTATTATCTTTTTATTCAGCATGTTGGCCTCTCTGTTAATGAGAGATACCGGCCTACAGTTTTCTTTTATGTAAGGTCCTTGGCATGTTTTGGCATGATGGCAATTTTGGTTATCATAAAATGAACTGGAAAATATGCCCTCCTTCCCTATTTTATGGGAAAAAATTTTGCATTATTTCCTCCTAAATTGTGTGGAAAAATCCACTAGTGAGGACATCCAGGCTAGGAGTTTTCTTTGTGAGAAAGTATTTATAGGTGAAACGTCTTTCATAGCTATAGGACTATTCAAAACTTCAACTTCAGTTTGAGTTTTTCAGGTGAATTGCTTAATTCATCTAAGTTGTCAAGTTTATTGACATAAGTTGTTCATGATATCCATTTTTATACATTTAATGATTATTGTACTATTGTGATATCCCTTGTTTCCATTTCTGGAATATGGAATACAATATAAGCCGGATATCTGGTTTATATTTCATGTTCTCAAGTCATTCTCCCTATGTGTGTCTCTTCACACACAGTGCCCTACTTATAAGGACAACAGTCATTAGGATTAGGGACCCACCCTACTTCACTATGACTTCACCTTCAATAATCACATCTGCAAAGACCCATTTCCAATCAAGTTCACATTCTGATGTACTGAGAAGGCAGAGTTTCAACATGTGAATTTTGACAGATATAATTCAACTCATAGCAGATGTCTTGGTTGCTTCCAATGGGGCAATTATGAATAGCTACGGTAAACATTCATGTGCAAGTCATGTGTAGACATAAGTTTTCAATTCATTTGTGTATATACTAAGTAAGATAATTGCTGGGTTGTAAAGTCATAGTTTATTTAGCATTGTAAGAAATTGCCAAATTGTCTTTCAAAGTGACTGTACCATTTTGCATTCCCACCAGCAATGAATGAGTGTTCTGGTTATTCCACATCCTTGCCAACATTTGTGTTTTTGATTTTAGCCATTCTATTAGGTGTGGGATGGTATTTCATTGTTTTAATTTGCAATTTCCTCATGGCATAGGATGTCAATCATTTTATATGCTTATTTATCACCTGTATATGTTCTTTAGTGAAGTGTCTGTTCAGATCTTTTGTCCATTTTTTAATTGAAATGTGTTCTTATTGTTGAGTTTTAAGAGTTCTTTGTATATTTTGAATACATGTCCAATATTTTATATGTCCTTTGCAAGTATTTTCTCCCAAACTGTGGCTTGTCTTTTCATTCTCTTAACAGTCTTTCCCAGAACAGAAGTTGAAGTTTTCAATTTTTTGTTTCCTAAATCATGCTTTTGGTGTTGTATCTAAAAAATATTCATCTAACACAAGATCACCTAGTTTTTTCCTCTGTTAGGTTGTGATGCTTTGTAGCTTTGCATTTGACATTTAGGTCTCTGCTCCAAGTTGAGTTTATCTTTGTGAAAGGTGTAAGGTCTGTGTCCAGATATTTTTTCATGAAGTTGTCCAGTTGTTCCAGCCCTTTTGTAGAAAAGACTATCTTTTCTTCATTGAATTGCCTTTGCTTTTTGTTACAGATCAGTTGATGATACCTGTGTGTGTCTATTTCTGAGCTTTGTATTCTCTTCCACTGTATATTTCTCTGTTATTTCACCAATAACATACTGTCTTGATAACTATAGCTCTATAATAAGTCTTGACGTTGGGTAAAGTCAGTACCTTCTACTCTGTTCTTCTTCAGGATTGTGTTGGCTATTCTGGGCCTTTCCCCTTTCCGTATAAACACTAATATCACTTTGTCATTATCTACCTAATAACTTACTGGGATTTTGGCTGAGATTGAATTGAATCTGTAGATCAAATTGGAAAGGATTGATATCTTCATAATACTGCTTTCCTCTGCATGAATATGGGGTATTTCTCCATTTATGCAGATCTTTTATTTCTTTCATCAGAATTTTGTAGATTCTATAGTTTTCCTCATATAGAGGTTGCAAAAATCTTGTTAGGTTTGTACCTGAATATTTTATGGTGCTAATTTAAATAGCATTGTGTTTTTACTTTCAAATTCCAATTTTTCATTGCTGGTATATAGGAAAGCAAGTATACAGGAAATTGATTGACTTTTGTATACTAACTTTATATCTTGTTACCTTGCTGTAATCACTTTTAAATAACACTATACCACTTCATAGGTAGTGCTGGTATCTTATAACAGAATATCCCCATTCCTCCTTTACATACCTTAAACATTGCTGTTATACACTTCACTTATTCAAAAGCTATAATCATCCAATATGCTGCTATTGTGCCATTCAGACAAAGTGTTATGTGCAAGATCAGGTAACAATAAGATAAATTAAAGATTTTATTATAATTTATTCCTTCTCTAAGGTTCTTCCTTTCTTTCTATAGATTTGATTTCTGAACTGTATTATTTTCCTTCTCCTTAACTTCTTTTAATATTTCTTGCAAGGCAGGTCTACTGGTGACAAATTATCTCAAATTTTGTTTGAGAAAGTTTTTAATTCTTCAAATTTTAAAGACAATTTCATTAGATACAGAATTTTAGGTTGGTGGATTTTTTTGTCAATATATTAAATATTTTACTCTGCTTTTCTTTTTGGCTATTATTTTTTCTGAAGAGGAGTCTAATGCAATTCTTAGTCTTATTCCTCTGTAGTAAGGTGTTTTCTCCTCTTCTGGTATCTTCCAATATTTTTATTTGTCTTTGATTTTCTGCACTTTGAACATGATATACCTACGTGTAAATTGTTTGGTGTTTATACATGTTGGTATTCTCTGAGAGTCCTGAATCTGTGATTTGATGTCTGTTATTAGTTTTAGAAAGTTCTCAGTCATTATTACTTCAAAAGTTTGCCTGTTTCTTCTCATATCTCCATTGCACATCCCCTTTATAATTGTTCCAAAATTCTTAATCATTTTTATCTTTTGTATTCATTTTTCACTTTGCATTTCAGTTCTAAAAGTTTTTAATGACATATCTTTAAGCTCACTGATTTTTTCCTCAACTATGTACACTCTTCTGCTGAGCTCATTAATGTAGCTGTAGGTGTCAGAGGCTAAAATATATTTGTTGTTCTTATTTTTGTCTCAACTATTGTCTTTGTGTTTCCCTAGAATCTCCTTTCTTATTTTTTAGTTTTTATTTAAATTCCAGTTAGTTAACATATAGTGTAGTATTAGTTTCAGGGGTACAATACAGTGATTCAACACTTCCATGTAACACTTGGTGCTTATCCCAACAAGTACACTCCTTAATCCCCATCACCTATTTCACCCATCCCCCACCTTCCTCCCTTCTGGCAACCATCATTTTAGTTTTAATAGTTAAGAGTCTGTTTCTTGGGGCGCCTGGGTGGCTCAGTTGGTTGGGCGTCCAACTTTCGCTCGGGTCATGATCTCACGGTCCATGGGTTCGAGCCCCACATCGGGCTCTGTGCTGGCAGCTTGGAGCCTGGAGCTTGCTTCGGATTCTCTGTCTCCCTCTCTCTCTGTCCCTCCCCAGCTCACACTCTGTCTCTCTCAAATATAAATAAACATTAAAAATTTAAAAAAAAAAAGAGTCTGTTTCTTGGTCTGCCTCTCTCTTTTTCTTCCCCCATGATTGTTTCTTTTGTTAGAATCTCCTTCTTAAATAGGGTCTTCACAGTTCTTTCTGTTGTAATCCCCTGTTACCATATAGGAGCCCTACTGATGTGGGGGTAAAGGGTAGAGCAAGTGAAGCAAGTGCCATGATTAGGTTTCAGTCTTTTAGTGAGCCTGTGTCCCTGGGTTGTGACTTTCAGCTTCCTTGTAACTTTGGTGAAACAGGAAGGGCAGAGAAGCAGAGTTGGGTATTTATTTCCCTTCCTCCAGATTGGTGAGACTCTGGTAAAAGCCCACATATTTAGGCTTTGGTAAAATACTTTCCCTGGAGGGCAGGCTTTTAAGGAATGCTCTTAGTGTATTTCAGAATGGTTACTTTTCCCTTTCCCCTAACTTGATAGAGGACTCTGATTTCTCTGATCTTCACTCTGACAAGGATCCTACATACACAACTCACAAATGTGTGGGGTCTTCCTGAGCCTGACACCCTCTGGGGGTTGTAGCCCTCAAGTTTGTCCACAATGAGGCTCTGACAACTGGTCAAGTACACTTTAAATTTTTCTACCCTCATATTGGCTCCAGCAATGGGCTTCTGCTCCAGAGTTTCTGCCCTGGTACACTGTGATTTCTTGTATTTGCTGGTATTTCCAAGCTGGAGCAAATTGGTTTGCTCTGTGATCTCAGTTCTCTGATGGATTTAAGAAAGCATGCTGGTTTTCAGTTTCTTTGTGTTTTATGCTTGTTGTGAGGAAAACAGTGACAACTTCCAACCTCCTTACATATTAAACTGGAAACCAGAAGTTCCTCTAATCATTTGATTTTAATATAAAGTACAGATACAGAAACACTACACAAACCAAATGTATATCATAAATTATCATGAGGTAAGTACCCCTGTAATTACCATCCAGATCAAAGTAAAAGAAAGAACACTCATGGAAACCCCAGAACCTTCTGCATTGCCTCATTACAATTACAATTCTACCTCCTCAAAAGTAACTATTTTTGAAATGATCATTTCACTTCATTTCTTTTATCACCCAAATTTGCATCACTATATTCTATAGCTTAGTCTTGTCAATTTTTTAAAATTTCACATATCTCCTTAGTCCTTTACACTGCAGATCCTTTCAGCACCCTGTTCTTTTCCTTATAATCTCTCTGTTGAATTCACTCAGTGTTTTGACAGTAGTCAAAACTATGGTCTGGATTTTGGTGATGGCATCCTTACAGTGCAGCTAAATATATCTTTCTGTTCTCCACATATTTTCTTGTGAATTGGCAGCATAATTCAGAGAATTTACCAGATTAAGATGCTCTACTTTTGATAAAATGAAGGAATGTTATATTCTTTCTTCAAAAGACACATAAGATTTCCTATGTCTTTTCCATGATGTTAGAAACAGTTGAAGCATGATGTATAGACCTAGTATTCCATTTTGGGTTGCCTAATAATGATATCCTAATTCTATCATTTTTTCATTAATTAGCTATAATCCTTTGATATTTTCATTTACAATATATTTGCTCAAAATAAATACTTGAATCTTTCCATTTATCAGATCTCAAAATAATGAATAAATTCCCTTAATCTCTTTTGAAAGTAAATAACTTGTAAATATCTTTATGACCTCATGGATCTAAATATATTTGGTGGAGGGCACTATTTAAGGTGAGCACTAGGTGTCATATATAAGAGATGAATCACTGGGTTCAACTCCTGAATCCAAGACTACACTGTACGTTAACTAACTTGAATTTAAAAATAAATAAAAGGAAAAAAACCAGATGCAAGAGAAAATATACATATATATATATATATGTATATATTTGATGAGTTTAAAATGATTGCAATTATTGTAGTTTTGAACTATAACTCATGCCATTTGGGCTAGTGAAAGTCTCTTCAGTTTGGCCCTTGAATCTTTTTAACATGACCCTAGTAATCTTTGATACCTGGTGTGACAAAATGTTCCAAACTTATCCTGTTGATTTCCTTCCCCAGACCTGGAATTAACCATTTCTCCAGAAGCTTTTGTTTCTTATTGTTTAAATGGTCATTTAGGATCATGATCTGGGCCCAAAGTGCATGCTCATTGTTAATGCGTTGGTCACTGAACTAACACTCTTAAAAGACACATTTAGAATACACACGTGCGCACACACACACACACACGTGTGTGTGTGTGTGTGTGTGTGTGTATGTGTGTGTGTATAGATAGATAGACAGACAGAGAGAGGGGAGAAGAGAGATTCACATTGATACACTATTTGAAATTCAGGAACAAAGACACTTTGATAACTCTACACACCAATCTGACTGCAGCCTCCACAGTGGGGAGGGGGTCAAATATTTAGTCTAACAGCAGGCTCCACAGACCAACAAAAGCTCAGAGAACAACAAAGGAAAAGTGCCCTGCAGTTTGTTGCTACCACCCCTTGGGCAAATGCCTGATCTGACTCAACTCAAGCCCAAGGCAGCCCCACAATGGCCCAATAACAACCCAAGGATCAAACACTACCCACAGATGTCAAAGAGAAGCAGTGCAGGCAACTGGACTGAATGCAAACCCAGCTAACCCACAAGAGCAGAGCACACACCACACACATAAGACACTCCTGAAGTGTCAGTTCCTAGTGAACAGGGGACGCTGCACTGCAGGCACTAGAGGACCGCATCTTCATAAGGCCACTATTTTCAAGAGCAGGAGAAATAGCTGACTTTCCTAACACACAGAAACAGACACAGAGAGAAAGGAAACAATGACACAGAGACAAAACGAAACAGATGAATTGTACCAAATGAAAGAAAAGGACAAAATCACACCAAGAAAGCTAAATGAAAGAGATAAATAATATGCCTGATAGAAAATTTAAAGCATTGGTCATAAAGATACTCACTGGACTTGAGTAAAGAGTGGAGGACCTCAGTAAAACCCTTAATAAAGAGACAGAACACATAAAATGAACCAATTAGAGATGAAGAACTCAACAAGTAAAATTAAAACTACACTAGAGGGAATAAATAGTAGACTAAAGGAAGCAGAAGAATACTAAGTGACCTGGAGGAGACAGTAATGGAAAACAATCAAGCTAAACAGGAGACAGGAAATAATAATAATAAATAAATAAAAATGGACTGATGACTCTCAGTAACACCATCAAGTATAATTACATTTACATTATAGAAGTCCCAGAAGAAGAGAGAGAAAAGAAGCAGAAAATTTTTTGAAGAAGTAATAGCTGAAAACTTCCCCAATCTGGGGAAGGAAACAGAAACCCAGATTCTGGAAGCACAGAGAGCCCCCAGCATAATCAACCCAAGAAGGTGCACACCCACTTAGTAATTAAAATGGCAAAGAGTAGTGATAAAGAGAGAATTTTTAAATCAGCAAGAGAAAAGAAAACAGTTATGTACAAAGGAAGCCCCATAAGGCTATCAGATGATTTTGCAGCAGGCCAGAGGGAGTGGCATGATATATTGAAAGTGCTGAAAGAAAAAAAAAAAAAAACCCTGCAATTAAGAAGATTCTATCCAGCGAGGCTGTTATTCAGAATAATAATGAATATAAAGTATTTCCCAGATAAACAAAAGTTAAAGGAAAACATGACCACTAAGTCAGCTCTACAAGAAATGTTAAAGGGAATTCTTTGAGTGGACAGGAAAGCTCATAAACAGGAGTTAGAAAAGTAGGAAGCACAAAAGCAGTATAATTAAGTATATCTATAAAAAATCAGTCCAGGAATTTACAAAATAAAAAGATATAAAGTATGACACCATATAGCTAAAACGTTAGGAGGGTGGGCAGAGGATTAATGAGTGGGTTCAAACTTAAGCAACCATTGAGCACCTAGGTGGCTCAGTTGGAAGCATTCGACTCTTCATTTGGGCTTGAGTCATGATCTCACAGTTCCTGAGTTTGAGGCCTGCATCAGTACTGACAGTACAGAGCCTGCTTAGAATTCTCTTTCTCTCTGTCTCTCTCTTCCCCTTCCCACTTGTCCTCCCTCTCTCTCTGTCTCTTTCTCTCAAAATAAAAATAAAAATAAAAATAATAAAAATAATTTTAAAAAGAAGCTTAAGCAACCATCAACTTAATATAGGCTGCTATATGCATAAGATGTTATAGATAAACCTAGTGGGAACTGCAAATTAAAAGCCACTAATAGATATGCAAAAAATAAAAAGAAAGTAATCCAAGTGTATCAGTAACGAAAGCGAGCAAACCATGAGAGAAGAAGCAAGAGAAAAAAGAAACAGAGAAGAAGTGTAAAAACAACCGTAAAACAAGTAACAAAATGGCAATGAGTACATACCTATCAATAATTACTTAAAATATAAATGGACTAAAGGCTCCAATCAAAAAACACAGGGTGACAGAATGAATAAAAAGGCAAGACCCACCAATATGCTATCTACAAGAGACTCATTTCAAACCTAAAGACACATATAGAATGAACATAAAGAGATAGAAATGCATTGCTCATGCGAAAGGAAGTGGAAGAAAACTGGGGTAGCAATAATTATATCAGACAAAATAGATGTTAAAACAAAGACTGTACAAGAGACAAAGAAGGACATGATATAATCATAAAGGGAACAATCCAACAAGAGCATATAACAATTGTAAACATTTTTGCATCTAATGTAGAAGCACCAAAATACATAAAGCATCTGTTAACATACAGAATGTAATCAATAGTAATACAATAATAGTAGAGAACTTTAACACCCCACTTACATCAATAGATAGATCATCTAAACAGAAAATCAGCAAGGAAACAGTGGCTTTGAATGACACATGGGACAAGATAAATCTAACAGATATATTCAGAATATTCCATCTTAAAATAGCAGAATACATATTCTTTTCAAGTGCACACAGAATATTGTTCAGAATAGATCACATGTGAGGCCGCATAAGCCTCAACAAATTTAAAAACATTAAAGTCACACCATGCATCTTTTCTGACCACAACACAATGAAACTAAAAATCAACCACAAGAAAAAATCTAGAAAGAACACAAATACATGGAAGTTAAATAACGTGTTGCTAAACAATGAATGGGTCAATGAAAGAATCAAAGAGAAAATAAAAAATACATGGACACAGTTGAAAACACTAAGGTCCAAAATCTTTGGGATGGAGCAAAATCTGTTCTCAGAAGGAAGTCTATAGCAATAAAGGTCTATATCAAGGAGCAAGAAAAATCTCAAATAAACAACCTAACTTTAAACCTAAAAGACCTAGGAAAGAAAAAACAAATAAGACCCAAAACCTGCATAAGGAGGAAAATAATAAAGATTAGAGCAGAAATAAATGAAAGAGAAACTAAAAAACAAAAACAAAAACAAACAAAAAAAACCAGTTGAACAGATCAATTAAACTGTGGGCTGGTTCTTTGAATAAATCAACAAAATTGATAAACCTTTAGCCAGACTAATCAGAGAGAGAGAGAGAGAGAGAGATATGATTCAAATAAACAAAATCAGAAATGAAAGAGGAAAAATAACAACCGGCACTATAAAATTACAAAAGATTGTAACAAAATATTATGAAAAATTATATTTCAACATTTGGACCACCTGGATGAAATGGATGAATGCCTAGAAACGTATAACCTCCCAAATTGAATCAAGAATTAACAGAAAATTTGAACAGACTTATTACCAGCAATGAAGTTGAATTAGTAATAAAAAAAATTCTCAACAAACAAAAGTCTGGGACCAGATAGCATCACAAGTGAATTCTATCAAACATTTAAAGAAGAATTAATACGTATTCTCAAACTATTCCAAAAAATTGAAGAAAAAGGAAATCTTCCCAAGTCATTCTATGAAGGCACTATTACTGTGATACCAAAACCAGATAAAGACACTACAAAACAAACAAACAAACAAACAAACAAATAAAAACTACCGGCCAATATCTTGGATGATCATAGATGCAAAAGTTCTCAGTAAAATATTAGCAAACCAATCCCAAAAGTACATTGGAAAAATCATTCACCACAACCAAGAGGGATAAACTCCTAGGATGCCAGTTGGTTCGATTTTTGCAAATCAATGAACATGATACATTACTTCAACAAAAGAAAGGAAAAATACATATATATAATAATTTCAATAGAGGCAGAAAAAGCATTTGACAAAGTAAACTATGTACTCATAGTAAAAACCCTCACCAAAGTAGGATTAAAGGGAACATACCTCAACAAAATGAAGGCATTATATGAAAAACCCACAGCTAACATCATACTCCATGGTATGGAGAAATTTTCTCCTAAGGTTAGGAACAAGACTAGAATGTCCACCCTTTCCACACTTATTCAACAGTACTGGAAGTCCTAGCCACAGCAATCAGACAAGAAAAGAAATAAAAGGCATCCAAACTGGTAGGAAAGAAGTAAAACTTTCACCTCTTTGAGGATGATATTATATACAGAAAACCCTAAAGACTCCACCAAAAAACTACTAAAACTGATAAACAAATTCAGTAATATTGCAGAATACAAAATCAATATAGAAAAACTCATTGCATTTCTATACCCTGATGGTGAAATAGCAGTAGACAAATGAAGAAAACAATCCCATTTACAATTTCATGAAACACAGTAAGATACCTTAGGAATATACTTAACCAAGGAGGTGAAAGACCTGTACTCTGAAAACTATAAAACACTGATGAAATAAATTGTAATGGACACAGACAAATAGAACAATATTCCATGTTCACGACTGGAAGAACAAATATTAAAATGTCCATACAACCCAAAGCCACCTACAGATTTATGGCAATCCCTTTCAAAATACCAACAGCATGTTTCACAGAACTAGAACAGATAATCTTAAAATTCGTATGGAACCACAAAAGACCCTGAATAGCCAAAGCAATCCCGAAAACTAAAAAAAGAAAAAAAAAACTGGAGGTATCACAATCCCAAATTTCAAGATATACTACAAACCTGTAGTCATCAAAACAATACAGTATTAGCACGGAAGTAGATTCATAGGACATTAGAACAGAATGGAGAGCCAAAAAGTAAACCCACACTTATATGGTCCGTTAATCTTTGACAGAGGAGGCAAGAATATGCAATGGGAAAGACAGTCTCTTCAACAAATGGTGTTGGGAAAACTGGATGGCAGAATGCAAAAGAATGAATGAAACTGGACCACTTTTTTACACCATACACAAAAATAAGCTCAAAATGGATGAAAGACCAAAATGTGAAACCTGAAACCATAAACATCCTAGAAGACAGCACAGGCAGTCATTTTTATGACATCAGCTGTAATATAATGGAATATTACTCTGTGATCAGAAAGAAGGAAATCTTGCCATTTGCAACAACATGGATGGAACTAGAATATTATGTTAAGTGCATAAATCAGAGAAAGACTAGTATCATATGGCTTCACTCATATGTGGAATTTAAAAAACAAAACAGATGAACATAGGGGAAGGGAAAGAAAAATAAGATAAAAACAGAGACAGGGGCAAACCACAAGACACTCCTAAATATGAAGAACGAGCAGAGAGTTGTTGGAGGGGCAAGGGTGGGGGGATGGGCTAAAAATGAGTGATAGGCATTAAGGAGGGCACTTGTTGGAATGAGCACTGGGTGTTATATGTAAATGAATAATCACTAAATTCTACTCCTGAAACCAATACTACATTATATGTTAACTAACTTGAATTTAAATAAATAAAAAGAAATACAGAGGGGGTAAAAAAAAGACTATTCAATAAAAAATACTTATTCCACTCTTACTCTTAACAGCTCAATAGGTAATTACCAACATTACCTTCTGGACTTTTCTTCATGTAATTATGCAAATATGAATGATTTGATACATACACTGTGAACAGATTACCATAATAAAATGAGTTAACACATAATTATTTTTATTTCATGGTGAAAAAATTTAAGATCTATTAGCAACTTACAAGTATACAATGTAGTATAGTTCTGTAGTCACCGTGCTGTACATTAGATCCCAGAACTTACCCATCTTATAACTAGGGGATTGTACCTTTTGAATAACATCTCTAAATTTCTCACATTCCCCAGACCTTGGCAACTATCAGTCTACTCTCTATTTCTATGTTTGGGTTTTTTAGGTTCCATGTATAAGGGAAATCATACAACATTTGTCTTTCTCTGTCTGACTTATTTCACTTGGCATAATGCCCTCAAGGTTTATCTATGCTGTCATCTTGCTATGCATGTTGTTAGGAAATGACAGGATTTCCTTCTTTTTTATGGTTGAATAATATTTCATTTCTCATTAATGGATTAGATTAAATTAGTGACAGGCTTCAGGAGAAGAAGACCTACTATCAGCCAGGCGAGGCTACTACTGATTCTGAGTGATTCGGAGGCTTTCTTGGGACTTGTATGGATATGCTCATTTCCTGAGCCCTCTCTTGGTGAATTCTTAAGCTTGTTTGTCCTCTAGATCATGCAATGCACCAGGCCAGGTGCTGACAACCTCCCTTTTGTTTTCCCAAAGGAAGGATCTAATGCTTAAGTTTGTGGTCTCTCTTTAGGCTACAGATATTTCAGTTGAGTTTCTGTGCATGTTCAATAGCCTTTGCCCAAAGCTCATCCAAGCTGTCTTTGAGTGGGAGGACCAGGGTGAGGCACACTGAATGCTGGACATGCTCATGGAACAGTTGTGGAGATCTGCAGGCAAAGCATCCCAAGTGGCTGGTGTGCAGGTGTTTTTAATCTGACCAAAGTGACAATGAAGTATGATGTTGGAATAAAAATATCCAAAAAAAGCTTATATCTTATCAGTTCTCTGTTAGAGGGATGCTAGATAGTTTGTCCCATCAAAATTTAGAAGCAAACCAAGTAAGAAGGCCTATGAGCACAAAGCACAAGGAATAATTTATTGTTAGGCTCATGATAGAGGTAAGGGAATACAGGAGAAAAAAAAAGAGCGAATATTCAACAAGAATTTTAAAATAAGGCTGATATGTCAAGAAATACATAAGTATTGTTTATAAATATATACCAGTAGAAACACTCAAAGATAGTCACCTCTGAAGAGTATGAAGAAAACTATGGATCAGAAGGGGAATGGCAAAAGTCTGATGATTCACTATACAAATCATTTATAATTATTTGATATTTTTTATTTTTTATTGTGGTAAAAAATATATAACAAAATTTACCATTTTCAACTATGTTAGGTGTGCAATTCAGTAGCATTAAGTCATTCATATTGTTGTGCAACCATCACCACCATCCATCTCCAAGAACACTTTGCCATCCTAAGCTGAAACTTGGTACCCATTAATGAGTAACTCCCCTTTCCTCCTTCCACAACCCCTGCTACTCACCATTCCACTTTCTGTCTCTATCAACAGGACTATTCTTGGTATCTTACATATAGAATCATACAACATTATCCCTTTTATGCCCACTTTCTTTCATTTAGCTATGTTACAGCATGTATCAGAATTTCGTTGCTTTTTAAGTCTGAATAAAATTCCATCATGTGCATATACCACCTTTTGTTTACACCCTCATCTGTCTCCTCATCTGTAGAGAAGTTTTTGCATCACTTCCACTTTTTGACAAGTGTGAATAATGCTGCTATGATTGTGAATAAAGCTTCTGTTTCCTTTTATTTTGGATTCTTGAGAATTATTCATGCCAAATTATACGAAAGTTTCAGTATAAAAGTAAGTGGTCATATACAGCATGTGAACAGGAATATCTCCAGGGTTGGGGCAACACCTCTGATTCAGAGTCTATAATAAGGAACACACAGTTTTGGACTATTGGTGGTGCACCTGAGAGGGACAGAGGACACCAGGCACAGCGCTCAAAAACAATATTGGCACATTGGATTGCAGGGACGGGGGATGCAGGAAAAATGGATGAGGACTCTAATATACTAGAATGGCCTGATACACGTGTGTGGCTATTAGGAGTTGTAAAGCCTACTAGACAGTTCTCTACAATGGTATCATGACCATAT
>JAQQST010001062.1:0-13606 GCA_028646485.1 Cryptoprocta ferox | reverse complement strand
GTACACATGTGCATACATGCATGCATCCAGGCATCCATGAAGCAACCAGGCTCTGAATCCATATTAACACAGAACTAAGACTTTTAAACTATTTGCGGAGCGACTGGCTGCCCCAGAACGTCAGCATCACAAACCACCACGGGAAAAGCCATATAAGCAACAGAGCCTGGCGGGGGCAGGGCAGGAAGAGCGGACGGAAGCCAGAACGACCGCATCTCCGCCCAGGGAGTCAGGCCTCACCATCTGAAACTGGGGGAGGAGTATTTGAAAAAAAAAAATAATGACTTCATGCTTTCGATGGTTTCGTAATTTATTTCCTTCTCCTTAGAGAGAGCATTTAGGAGTTCATATGCCTGGCATCTCAAAAACTGGAGTTAAAGGTCTTTGCATTTTACATCTGTTTCTTTTTCTTCTGTTAAATTCAAGTACGGTTAAATTTATTAATTTGCACTTTTAAAAGCATGATGAGATACTTCCATTCTTACAAAAGTGTTTTCATCTGGAAATTTGTAGATTCTCCATCTATTGTAGGTGGTATTATCTATCTATCCATCACTTGCATACGTGCCTAAAGAGTTTTCTGGAAAGATGGTCACTTGGCGCAGAGTGTATTTTGAAAGACGGACACAGTAATGTCCTCCTCCAAATGCCCTTCACACTGTGACCCGTTCTTCCCAGCAAAAGGCGGGATCTGATCCCCTTCCTCTTGAATTTGGGCTGGTGTCGGTGACTCACTTGTAGTGGCTAGAAGCAGTGTGACCAAGGGTGGGGGGTCAGAAGAAGGCTGGGGGTCTCTCTGCTACTGTCTGTGGACCCTCCCTGTCAGGGTGCTCCCTCCCTGAACCCAGCCGCCATGCCCCCAGAGCCTCAGCCCCATGGCCCCCAGGACTCTGCCGAGTCCTCACCGCCTGGGCACCACGCAGCCAAGTGTTGTCACCTCCAGGAAGATTCCAGCGTATCCACCGCCAGGGGACAGGGTCTTCCCAAACGAGGCCCCAGACATCACAGAGAAGAGATCACGTTCCCTCAGCCCAAATTCCTGACCCACTGAATCTGTGAACACGACCAGATGGCTGTTGGTTTATGCCGCCGTGTGTGGGGCTGTCTGTAACTGGGGACGTCGCCAACTGTGTGATTATTTATGAGCGGTAGGATTTTAGGTCATTTGTTGCTCGCTTCTTTATACATCACTTGAATTTTTTTTAATGACTAGCTATCGCTTTTATGAAAACAACAATGTCATTACTTATTGCAAATGCCCTTCCTGCTACATTTTGCGGTCCGTGAGACAGCAAATTCCACCTGAAGGGATGTCCCTGCAAATCTGTGTTTCCGGAGCCTGAGTTTATTTAAAACCTGGCCCGGCTGCATAAGATTGCCACCTCCTTGGGGGCATTGTGGGCAGGGCTGAGGAGAGTAACCCATAGACTCAGACACCTCGTAGAGACCACTGCCACTGGTGAGGACAAATTACCCGGTTTGGCAATGCGTGTGGCCTGATTCTCCAGATAATTGTTCGTGTTCCAAACCACTTTGTACTGTGCTCGGTTGGACAAATGCTTCATGCCTCTGCCAGTTTGGGCGAAGGGCTTAATTCCCTGAAAAATCAGCTTGGCGTGCTGGTGTATGTCAATGCCCTTCCAAGGAAGAGCTATCCTGGTCTCTGTTATTCAAGAACCGCTCTGTCACTCAGCGCTGGAATATCGCCCTAATTAAAAACCTCTCTGCTCCAAATAGCTCCCTTTACTTAGGGCTGTTTCTTTCCCTAATCACAGAAAAGCTGTTAGAAAATCACTTTTTTTATATAAGACCCATATGTCTGCACTCCCGCCTGTTAATGGGACCAACCCGAAAACAAAGCAGAAAGAAAACATAAATAGCACATATCTGCAGTTCTTAGAGTGAAGAGAAACACCATCAAAGAGTGTTTACAAATATGTTTACTAATGGGTGAGCTGCACAATAATCATCGGGCAATTTGATAAATGACTTCAAAATAAAGAACCAAATGTAAAAGGACTCACTTAATGTTTCAAGGCACTTTTCTGCAGGCTGGAAAAATTACCGGGAACAGAAAACACCAAGGCTGAAATCTGGGGTGGCATGTTTCCGGAACGCCAGGGCCATGAAGTCAGGCATCCTGAGTTCATTCCAACCGCGCCTCCTCCCGGCCGCAGGGCCTCAGGCAGGTCATGCAACCATCTGTGCTGAGGAACCGAATCCTAGGACTGTGCCGATGTTGGCATGAGCCAGTGTAGGTAAAGCAGCGAGCACAGAGCCTGGCTCACAATAGGCAGGCGATGACTATTAGCTGATGTTCTCCGGCCCAGTTACACACCCAGCCAACAGTGAGTGGGTTCCCTTCACCCGGAGACACCCAACCAGTGGTGGGCTGGGACATCCCCTTGATCCTCAGCGTTCTGTGACATCGTGGGGGTGGTTTGGGGGTGGCTTGGAGTTGGCCGGAGTGGGGGCATTTAGAGTACGGAAAAGGGCAAATGCCGTACATCAAGCCTTTCCTTTTTTTCTCTCTCTCAATCGAGTGGGCTTGTCAGACATGGACCAGAGCATCTGTGGACCCAACAGAAGCCAGAGGAGTGGGAATGATTTAGACTCATTATTCATGATCCATGATTTAGATTCATTCACAGGAAGAACGGCAGGTGGGGAGTCTGTGGGTCAGACCACGTGACCTGAATTCAACAGTCATTCACGCCCTTCAAACGTGGCACAGCGGAGGGACCGGGCATGGGCTCTGGAGGCTGAGCTGCTGGGTCTGGACAACCCTGTTTGAGAGACAGGAGAGCCGCGGCTCCCATCGGGCCTGGGACCCGCTTGGGATGAGAGAATTCCAATGGCGGAACCGGGACTGGAGCTCAGCACCTCTGACCCCGTGGCCTGCCTCTTTTGCTCATCAAGTGCCCCTCTGGTCAGCTCACGCTGGACCCAGACGTCAACCAAGAGGCCCCTACGATGTCTGAACAATGACCCAGTTAGCGGTGTGCCCGGGACCCAGAAGTGACCTAGCTGATCTTCTGGTCCTGAGATCCGTGTTTTCCCACAAGAACCAAACCAAGTAAATAAACACTTGGAGCCCCACAGGAGCCCATATCACTAAACCCCACTGGAAAACACTTGTAAAAGGGGGGAAAGGGGTGCCTGGGTGGCTCGATCGGTTAAGCGTCCGACTTATGACTCAGGTCATGATCTCACAAGTTTGTGAGATCGAGCCCCGTGTCAGGCTCTGTGCTGACAGCTCGGAGCCTGGAGCTGCTTCGGATTCTGTGTCTCCCTCTCTCTATGACCCTCCCCACTTGTGTTCTGTCTCTCTCTGTCTCTCAAAAATAAATATTTAAAAAAATTAGAAAAAAAATTAAAGGGGGGAAAAGCCTACACTGATTTCCCCGCTCATGTGCACAAACCGCAGAACTCAATTCTTTTCTCCTTATTGGGGGAACAAGTTGAAACAGCCCTCCAAATTAAGGAAATAACCTTACAAAGTTTCATGTTTTCTTATTTTAGAAATATTCATTACCTCTACATGTCTCTCCTATGTGCTTATATAAAAGCATTTTTTTCTCCCATTTGCCAATTTTTAATGATTTTTCTCTCCTACTTACAACAAAGCAATCATTTCAAATTAATTAAGTTTTCATTAAAATGTATTCTTGCAATGTCCCAGGTACTGAATAGTGATTTTGTTTCCGGGAGCACAAGCCTGCACGAAAAACACCATAAATTTTGCCAGTAGACAATTTCAACCCCACTCCTTCCTCCGGCTCCTGGGGTGGAGAGTCTGCACACAGTAGGTTCCCAATAAATGGTTGAGAGAGCACGGAATAGCCAAGGTCATTATTAGCGCCATTAATAAAGAGAGGACATTTAGAGGAGTCCCCCAAAACGTGCAACTACCCTACACGCTACTTCATTTCATCCCAACCACCTCTGGTGTGGACCTGAATATATGCCTTTTTATTGCACAACGAGAAAACCAAGACCCAGAACGCGAAGTCATTCGCCAAAGAACACACAGTGCGAGGCAGAGCTTCCCCTTGAGCCTGGTCTTTCTGACTCCAAAGGCGCTTGAGGGTGAGCCGTGAGAGGGAGCGGGGGGTCTTGGTGCCAGGAGAAAGGAAGGGGTCGCCTTGAGCAAGGCGTCCTCACACTTAGTCCCAGACTGGATTCATTCTCAGTGTGCCACACGGTTACTTTCTTTTTAAGACCAACGAGTTGATTCAAAATCAGAGTTGTTTTAATATTTTAGACTATAGAGGAGGGGCACCCGGGTGGCTCACTCGGTTGAGTGTCCGACTCTTGATTTCGGCTCAGGTCGTGATCCCAGGGTTATGGGACTGAGCCCCGTGTCAGGCTCCATACTGGGCATGGGATCTGCTTAAGATTCTCTCTCTCTCTCTCTCTCTCTCTCTCTCTCTCTCTCTCTCTCTCTTCCCCCGGTCCCTTTCCCCTGCTCACTTGCTCTCTCTCTCTTAAAAAATGTCTTAAGAAGCTCAGGAAATTTGAACACTGGACGCAAAAAAAAAAAAAAAAGGTTACCTCAAAAAGAGAAAATTGACCTTGATTTTTGAGGGCCATTAAACCTTCTGCTATTTGCTCCTGTTAGTGCTGCTCTTTGCCACGCTGGTGGGAGCCCAGGTGCCGTGAGGGAAGTGGCCGCTGCGTGGAGCCTCCTCGTGTCTCCCGGACACCTGGGGTCACGGCGGGAACAGGAAAACACACATCGGAATGACTGAGGGGGAGTGAATGTTCTGACTTGGCTTCTTGCACACTTGGTCTTGAACTGTTTGGGGTGAGAAATCTGAATCCCAGGAGCCTTTGTGCAGCAAGAATCCAGCGGCTTCATCAGCACGACGGACGGAGGAAGCCAAGCTGGGCTCTTCGGTTAAAAACTGCATAATAAATAAATTCCTATTGCGTTCGTTATTGAATTTTATGATCTGGATGCCTGTCTTCATTTTCCACCTTATTGTCCTGTCTGGGCTGGGTGGGCACTCGCATTCCACCGTCCGGTCCCGTCCCTGTCTTATGGACTCTCCTGGTCCCACCAGCAGCCAGAGGGCCACACCTACTTAACCAACCTACAGGGGGAGCACTCCACAGAGCCGCCCTGGAGATGCCCAACCTGGCCTGCAGTGCCCACCTGCCTGCCACTGGCCCTTTGCATGTGCCATGTCCTCCAGTTAGAACACAGAGCAGCATGGTGGGAGGTGGAGCCGTGGCAGACAGTTCATGCTCCTTGGATCCAGGAGCTGTGGGTTCAGATCCTGCTGGGGAGTTACCGTCTCACCTTGGGAATGGGAATTAGTTCCCTGGCGCTCCCTGGTAATACCTATATGAAGGCCACCTTACAGACTCCGGCTAACACAGCAAAGTGGCATCTTTGAAAATGTGTGCCAGCTCCCAGAACCCCTTCTGATGACTGGTCCACAGTAATGGAACAAAGGCCATCCTTTTGTAAATGCAACACTGTCCCGGCCGGATGGGGTGGGCCGCTGACCCATTTCCGGGAATATGGGATTGAGCCCAAGAGCAGTTCATGTCTTCCACAGGGATGTGTGCCATCAGGGCGAAGACCACAGGAGGCCACAGGGGATGAGGGCGCACAGCCCCAGACAGAAGGCCACAGGGGATGGGGGGTGCACAGCCCCAGACAGGAGGCGACAGGGGACGGGGGCACACAGCCCCAGACAGGAGGACACAGGGGACGGGGCGCACAGCCCAGACAGGAGGCCACAGGGGATGGGGGGGGGGAGGACACAGTCCCAACAGGAGGACACAGGGGACGGGGGCGAACCACCCCAACAGGAGGCCACAGAGGATGGGGTAGCACAGCCCCAGACAGGAGGCCACAGGGGATGGGGGGGACACAGTCCCGACAGGAGGGTGACGGCCGATGCACATGAGGAGCAGGAAGAATGTGCAGAGACTCTGGACATTTCTTCGGATCTGATCCAGGCTGATTCCCAAGGCCCAGTCCACACCCCAGCCCCGGGTCGCAGGAAATGCTCAGGAATCCCCATAACCAGCACCCACTTCCTGTTTTCGCCACCCTGACTCCGTTTCTGTCCCCTACTGGCAAATGGTTTTAATTCAGACCCTGAAAGAGGTGGCCTGCGGAGCTCTCCTCTCAGGACCAGGCCTCCACAGACCTCCCTCCTCCTTCCCCGCCATCCCCTGGAATCACACCCATTCAGCAAGGAGCCCTCAGCCCGAAAGGGGCCCCGTCCAGAACCCACATGGTGCCTGACAAGCCTGACCTTCATGAGCCCAGGTCACCTGGTGGGGCTCCTCCTCCCTCACCTGCTGCCGCCCAGGGACGTCCTGCGGCACCCCCTGCCTCCTCCGTGCCCCTGGCACCCTCCGTGCTCTAGGCTCTGGCCGGTGCTTGTCCACTGCGCCCAGATCAGCCAGGTCAAGATGACAGGACACCACAGGCTGCGGTCAGAGCCCGGGGTGGATGGCACGGGGTGTCAAGACCTCATGTGCCCTTTGAAGCAATGGCTCCTTGGCTGGGACGAAACCGGAAGAATTTATGCTCCTCGATCCTTGATGACATTATTTAAATTGCCTCTGATTTATCACCAACTCAATATGCATTGTCATTTTTAAGTAATTACAGAAAATATTGTAATCTAAATGCTATTACGCGAGGAGCACAACTCCAAATAAATACCACCTCTGCCTTCAGTCATCTCGGTAATGTGGATCGATGCCTACTGATTTTTCGAACCTGAACATGTAAGAGGTCCTTGAAGCCCCATTACTCTGGCTGGGGCATAAATCCTCCATCATCCGACAATGAGGGCCTGGCAGCGGCCCATTCCTCCCCACACCCTTCTGTAGGCACCTGTTCTCCTGCAGATCCTGCAGGTCTTTTTTTGGGCCATTGCTCCTTGGGGTCAGCGGGGGTGGGGGGGTCCTGCAGGATGGGCCCAGCCACAGCCTGTGCCCAAGATGCCCAAAGTCAGCATTCTCTCGGGCATCTTCATCAAACATCCCACTTAGGTAAATACGTCACAGGCAGGTGTGTGCCAGGTCCAACAAGGGGGACCAGGAGAGAAGACGTGACCCCTGCCCAGGCAATGCTCCAAGTCCCATCTAAAGAGCCTGATGCAGGTGTTTGAATCATGGGATGATCTGAGGTGTGGTTCTGCTCTGCGTCGTGCTGGCCAGGTGGCCCTGGGACATGCTGACCTCACTGAACCTTGGGTTACCCTTCGTAAAACAGACCAATATCTGCATTATGGCTGGTTGAAGCGATAATGGAGGCGATAAATAAGAAAGAATTTTCAGGCTGTGAAGTTCTGTACACAAATGAGGCACTGAATGATTATAGAAGGACAGTGACTTACAGAAAATAGTGCTCCATCAGGGACCAGAGGAGCGAGAAGGGTTCTTCAGAGGGATGTAAGCTACTCCTCTAACTTTCTCATAAATGAAAACATAACTCATAAAACTACTCAATGTCAAATAAATAATAAGATGTGATCCATCTCACTAAAGAAGGAAGAGAGGACAGAGCTTGATACATAGCAGGTGCTCAAAAATCTGTGAGTAAATGAGAAAAGAGACACTGAGTAGGGGGATCTGTGGGTCCAACAAGAAGCCATGGCTGGGAAACAAGAGGAAGCAGAGAAATCCGTGTGCCGTGCCACGGACAGAGCGACACAGGACCGGCCGTGGGATTAGCAGCCCTGGGGACCACTGAGGCAGCTGAAAAGAAAAAGAAGAAAAACGGGGCAGGGGAGAGAAGCCCAAACTCCTCACCCACCAAACTCTTCACCCACAGCACAGGGTGTTCTAACGCCCAGAAAGATAGTGAGGAAAACCAATAACCAGAAGATGAACTGACTCCAGATGAAACTCACTGTGTGGGACAATTTGTCTAAGACTGAAATAATTATGGTCAGGATGCACGAGGAAGTAACAGAGGTGAATAAGAGAATATACTTTTAAAAGCACAAGAAACTACAGAAAAACAAAACAGGCAAAAATAATAAATGTTTATTTTTTTAAAAATTAGAAAAGTGAAGGGTGCCTGGATGGCTCAGTTGGCTGAGGGTCATGATCCCAGGGCTGTGGGTTCGAGCCCCAAGTCCAGTTCCATACCGACAGCATGGAGCCTGCTTGTCGACTCTCTCCTCTCTCTCTCTGCACTTACCCCACTCACACTCTTGAGCTCTCTCTCTCTCTCAAAATAAATTTTTAAAAAAATTTAAAAATTAGAAAGGTAGGATAACTTTTTAAAGCTCTTAAAATCAAATATGTGATAAAAAGAACACATTTTAGGCAGAACAGGGTTAAAGAGAGAATTCGTGAATTGGAGAGAATATTGAGGAACTCAGCTGGAGTATGGTGCAGACAGACAAACAATTTACATAGGTGCACAGATATGGATGCACACACACACATGCACACATGCACACACACACGGGCACATGCACACGCACACACACACACACACACACACACACCATGTCACCAGCTCCATATGCACTTTATCATGCTTGGACGTGTCTGAAACAGGAATACGTGTTACAGCTGAAGGTCACCTACAACCATGCTGAGCCTAGATTGGAGACGCCTCCCAGAGGGAGTGGCATTGGTCCCACCAGGCTCCTAATAGTGCCATTAACCTAGCACCACTTGGAGTTAAAATCTGTGGTCAAGACTCAAATCCAAATGGTAAACCTGAGTGTGTACACACGTGGGCTTTCAAATCTCAGGGACATGTTTTCTACCTCATGGGTTCACTTGTCACTTCCTCCTACAACCCTTTGGGGTCCCAGCCTTAGATGGGGGTCTCCAATCAGAGGCCTCGCCCATGGCGTGTGTCTTAGAGGCACGTAAAAAGATGGTGGAGAAGTAGGAAGTTACGTACTTCCCACCTGTATCTCTCAAAGAAGGGCTGAAGCCAAGGGACTCTGAACCGCAAGAGTCTGGGAGGAAAAGAGATGGAGTCCACTAAGAAGACAGCCTCATAGGTGCATGACTGTGAACTGGGGAAGATAAAAACAGGCCAGGACATGGAGTCACGGAGGGGAGGGAGCCCCCTCTGCAGAGACACAAAAAGAAGAAAAAGAGCAGCTGGGGAATCTTAGAATGGTCCCTGGAAAAGAGGAAAAACATGGCCCGGGACAGAGAGGGATCCTATCATCCCATCTCTAACCGCAAGGCTTTTGGAGAGAGACCCTATCTCTAACTGCGTAGCTTTCTTTGGGCCGGGTGCCAAGGGATCGAAGTCACAGTCGATCCAGGAGGAACCAGTCCCCTCCTCGATCCCCTGCTAGGAAGTGCCCTGGCTTGTGGGATTACATTTAGGGCAGTATCATTAGTGCACATGGAGTAAGATCTGGAAACAAGGTTGGGCATAGGACATAGAACACAGCCCACCTTGGCTGCAACCGCAGCACAGTGAGATCGGATCCCAAAGAATGTTTTGCAATGTCTGGTTTGAGAAGGGACTGGGGGCATCACCATTTTTCTCCCCACAACCACCAAGGTGGGCTGGAGGGACCCACAGTGGAGGCAAGAACTGTCTACACCAAACCACGCCCATCTGTGCTGCGTAGCTGATTTGTTACCAGAGCCTGGATACAGAAAAACAGCCCCTCTCCCAAATTCAACATGGACGCATTGCCGTGATTGACCCTAGATCAATACTTGCTCTTCAGATATGTTCTTCCTTATCTCATTCTTATCTCTCCCCTCCTCTGGACCGGGTATTCTGGTTATAGGTTTGCTTAAACAGGCATATATAATCCATTTGCTTGATGCATGTTCTACACCTCCATCGTTACCTTCTTTTCTCTCTCTCTGAAATAATCAGACTATAAAGTTTCTCTGGGTAACACTATCTTCATTTTTTTTCTCCTCACCTCCTGCCATATTCTCCTTTTTCTCTATCTGAATTAAGCCTTTTAGTCTCTCTGCCTGGACAATGTTCAACTTCTCTTTCTCCCCACCCTTGTCATTTCTCTCTTTGTATACGCTCTTCCATCAGCACTGCCTCCACCCTGCTCTTTATTTATAGCTGGGATTTCTGGTTTTATGGTTTTAGACTGTCCTTTGTCTTTTGTTGTTTTTGTTTTGTTTTCTTTTTCCTTTCAGTTTGCTTGTTTGTTTGATTTGTTTGTGCATTTGCGTGCTTTTGTTCCCTGTTTGTCTGTCTGTTTTCCGTTCCAGGGCTACCTGAAGAAACAAGCCAAAGCACACATGGTGGAGAATCCCAAATTTCACTACGAGTAGGTAAATAAAATAACCAAAGTCTCAACAAGGGAGACCAAGGGACACCATTAAAAGAACACTTCCTGAACAGACATGCCCTGGACAGCCTGTGAGCCTCCTTTAATATACCAGTACTTGCAGGTACAGAGTGCATAACAAGATTTTAAAACTTACAAGAGACAGAAATCTAGCCAAAATGATGAAACAGAAGAACTCTCTTCTAAAGAAATTCCAGGAAGAAGTGACAGCTAAAGAATTGGTCAAAACAGATATAAGCAACATAACTGACCAAAAATTTAGAACAACTGTCATAAAATTAATCACTGGGCTTGAAAAAGGCATGGAAGACACCAGAGACGCTATCGCTACAAACATTGTGGACCTTAAAAATGCTAGTGATGAGTTAAAAAAATGCTATAAACGAGCTCACATAATAAAATGGAGGCAGCCACTGCACGGATTGAAGAGGCAGAGAGAATAGGTGAATTAGAAGACACAATTATAGAAAAAGAGGAAGGCGAGGAAAAAAAGAGATAAACCAATCCAGGAGCATGAAAGGAGAATTCGAGAACAGAGTGATGCAATAAAACAGAACAATATCCATATCATAGGAATTCCATAAGAAGAAGAAGAGAGAGAAAGGGGCTGAAGGGGTACTTGAACAAATTATAGCCGAGAACTTCCCCAATCTGGGGAAGGAAACATACACTGAAATCCAAGAGGCACAAAGAACTCCCCTCAGATGTAATTTGAATCGATCTTCTGCACGACATATCGTAGTGAAACTGGCAAAATATAAGGATAAAGAGAGAATTCTGAAAGCAGCTAGGGATAAAAGGGCCCTAACATACAAAGGGAGACCTATCAGAGTGGTTACAGACCTTTCTACTGAAACGTGGCAGGCCAGAAAGGAATGGCAGGAAATCTTCAATGTGATGAACAGAAAAAATATGCAGCCAAGAATCCTTTATCCAGCGAGCCTGTCATTCAGAATAGAAGGAGAGATAAAGGTTTTCCCAAACAAACAAAAATTGAAGGAATTCATCACAACTAAACCAGCCCTACAAGAAATCCTAAGAAGGACTCTATGAAGGAAATGTTGCAAGAAACACAAGGTACCAGAGATATGACTACAAGCATGAATCCTACAGAGAACACAACAACCTTAAACCCATGTTTTTCAATAATAACACTGAATGTAAATGGACTAAATGCTCCAATCAAAAGACATAGGGTATCAGAATGGATAAAAAAACAGGATCCATCTATTTGCTGTCTACAAGAGACTCATCTTAGACCTGAAGATTGAAAGTAAGGGGATGGAGAAATATTTATCATGCTACTGGAAGTCAAAAGAAATCTGGAGTAGCCATACTTATATTGGACAAACTGGCCTTTAAAGATAAGGCAGTAACAAGAGATAAAGAAGGGCATTATATAATAATTACAGGGTCTCTCCATCAGGAAGAGCTAACAATTATAAATGTCTATGCACCGAATTTGGGAGCACCCAAATACATAAAACAATCACAAACATAAACAATCTTATTGATAAGAATGTGCTAATAGCAGGGGACTTTAATGCTCCACTTACAGCAATGAATAGATCAATTAAACAGAAAATCTCTAAAGAAACAATGGACCTGAACAACACATTGGACCAGATGGACTTGACAGACCTATTTAGAACTCTACATTCTGAGGCTATGGAATTCACTTTCTTCTCGAGTGCACACAGTACATTCTCCAAGACAGACCACATACTGGGGCATTAAGCAGCCCTCCATAAATATAAAAGAATTGAGATCATACCATGCACACTTTCAGATCACAATGCTAAGAAACTTGAAATCAACCACAGGAAAAAGTCTGGAAAACTTCCAAAAACATGGAGGTTAAAGAACACCCTACTAAAGAACGAATGGGCCAATCAGGCAATTAGAGAAAAAATGTAAAAATATATGAAAACAAATGAAAATGAAAATACAACAATCCAAACTCTTTGGGATGCAGCAAAGGCAGTCCTAAGAGGAAAGTACATTGCAATCCAGGCCTATCTCAAGAAACTAGAAAAAGCACAAATACAAAATCTAACAGTGCACCTAAAGGAACTAGAAGCAGAGCAGCAAGAACACCCCAAACCCAGCAGAAGAAGAGAAATAATAAAGATCAGGGCAGAAATAAACAATATAGAATCCAAAAAAAGCAGTTGAAAAGATCAATGAAACCAAGAGTTGGTTTTTTTGAAAAAATAAACAAAATTGATAAACCTCTAGCCAGGTTTCTCAAAAAGAAAAGAGAGAGCACCCACGTAGACAAAATCACGAATGAAAATGGATTTATTATAACCAGCCCCTCAGAAATACAAGCAATTATCAGGGAATACTATGAAAAATTATATGCCAACAAACTGGACAACCTAGAAGAAATGGACAAATTTCTAAATAAACACCAACTACCAAAATTCAAACAGGAAGAGATAGAAAATCTGAACAGACCCATAACTAGTGAAGAAATTGAATCAGTTATCAAAAATCTCCCAACAAATAAGAGCCCTGGGCCAGATGGCTTCCCGGGAGAATTCTACCAGACATTTAAATCAGAGTTAATACCCATTCTCCTCACACTATTCCAAAAAAATAGAAATGGAAGGAAAACTTCCAGACTCATTATATGAAGCCAGCATATCTTTGATTCCCAAACCAGACAGAGACCCAACAAAAAAAGAGAACTACAAGTCAATATCCTTGATAAATACAGATGCAAAAATCCTCAACAAGATACTAGCAAATCGAATTTAACAGCATATAAAAGAATTATCCACCATGATCACGTGGGATTCATTCCTGGGTTACAGGGCTGGTTCAATATTTGCAAATCAATCAATGTGATACATCACGTTAACAAAAGAAAAAATAAAAACCATATGAACCTGTCCATAGATGCAGAAAAAGCATTTGACAAAATACAGCATCCTTTCTTAATAAAAACCCTAGAGAAAGTCGGTATAGAAGGAACTTACTTAAACATCATAAAAGCCATTTATGGAAAGCCCACAGTGAATATCATCCTCAATGGGGAAAAGCTGAGAGCTTTCCCCCTGAGATCAGGAACACGACAGGGATGTCCACTCTCACCACTGTTGTTTAACATAATGCTGGAAGTCCTAGCATCAGCAATCAGACAACAAAAGGAAATAAAAGGCATCAGAATTGGCAAAGATGAAGTCAAAGTTTCACTTTTCGCAGATGACATGATACTCTACATGGAAAACCTGACAGACTCCACCAGAAGCCTACTAGAACTGATCCATGAATTCAGCAAAGTTGCAGAGTACAAAATCAACATACATAAATCGGTT